>MJUT01003378.1:297862-400852 GCA_002080005.1 Gigantidas platifrons
TTGAAAAATATTAAATATAATGGCATAAATAAATTTGGTAATTAAAGGTTAATATATAAGGATTACTTTTGAGTCCAAATTTGATTGGATTTAGTTGTATTTTAATCTATAAATACTGAATTTCCTGGAATCATGTTGCTATGTCCCAGAGCGTGACATTTGACTGCAATATTTTAAACATCCCATGATATTCTGACAGTAGGTAGAGTAATCATGTACGTCTCAGAAAACATATGGAGTTGGAAATGTTAAACGTAAAAAAAAATGGCCAGGTAGACTCGAAAAAAACCAATTAATAGAAAATCTAAAAGAAATTAATTAGTGTTCTGACCCCATGAACAATAATAACTCCACAATGACATATTGCTCTGGCGTGGATATAGAATTCTACAAAAAGGCAGAGAAAGTGGTAAGAATTCTTTCAAGTCTTTTCTTTTTTAATTTAAAGTAAAGCAATATTTAAATCTAATTTGTTCTTATTTTAATTTTATTTTAATTTCATTAGGGGACATATATGCTAAAGTCTTATTTTCACCGTGAATGTCCAAGTGAAATGATATCATGTACAATGTATTTGTTAAAACAGAATTGATGGGTCTTTCTTAAAAAACATGTTATGCCTTCCCTGCCCATCATTGCATGTGTAAAACAACATTGCTTAAAAACAAGAGGCAACCAATCAGAAACAAGAATAGCTTGTGGTTGCCATGTTGTTAACAGATCGTGACTAAATGAGCAATCTTTATAGAGGACCTTCCGTATATTTTTCCCACCAAGTTTCGGTTCATTTGGCCAACCGGTTTCAGAGGAGAAGATTTTTTAGAAATCAACCAATCAGAAACAAGAATCGCCTGTGACGGCCATGTTTGTTATCGGATCAGGTCAAAATGAGCAATATTTATAGAGGATCTTGCATAGATGCTTCCTACCAAATTTCAGTTCATTTTGCAAAGGCTTTTCAGAGGGAAAGATTAAAATGTGAAACGTTTACAGACGGGCGACGACGACGACGGACCAAGTGATGGCAATACCTCGCGTTGCCTTTGGCAAGGTCAGCTAAAAAGTAGTGTTTTAAGTGGCATGATTTGTTTTAGAAACTATTAGAGCATTATGATAGGTGTTTGGTTCTAATCACAGGGGCTTGTCTCCAAACAATTATGCACCCATATCCATGGGTATTGTACGTAGGGGTACATATGTTATTAATAAAGTTATATATATGTCTTAAATGATATAGGGGTACATATTTTTAGTAAAGTTATATATATGTCTGAAATAATATAGGGGTGCACATTTTTTTCAGTAAGGTTAAATATATATGTCTTAAAGATAAGCCCCTGTGGTTCTAATTACTGATTTGAAACAAATGGATCACAAGGTGACAAATTTGAACCTGTTTCAAAATTTCCAACTTTCAATTTCAATATAACTCACATTAATTTTAAAGTATAATATTATATCATTACAATAAATTATAAGTTAGAGATGTACACACTTACTTTTATCTTATGTTCTCTCTTTATTATGTTTTTCTTGATTTTCCCAGGAACAATAACAGGTCCTATTCACCTTTAAAATGTTCTTGATGGAAATACCCTTTACTATTTTTAGACATATTTTTTATCACATGACTTTTTTCATTGTATAATATAATCAGTGGATCATATAGTGATAGGTTTTTAAATAAGATAATAATTTGTTGAAGAATTTCAATGGCGATATAAAGCTAGATATTTAAGTCGCATACTGGGAACAAGCTATATAAAAATATATATGAGTTGTAAACAAACAAAATGTGGACATGCTATTCTTAGACATGTTTATCAATGACACATCATTTACTGTGTTCGATTTGATTATAATATTTCAATGCGAAAAATACAAAATATATAAAGCGGCATTATTTAAAAGAATAAAGGTATTAACATTAATGATATATAATCCAAGGAAGTCGGTAGTCCATCTAATAGTGTTTACTGTAAACACACTATACATACATGTGTTTTCTTCCATACAACGCCACCTATGTTCAACCCACTAAAACTAGGATACAATAACAAATACATGTGTGAACAACAAAAATCGATAAAACAGACACCCCGCTTCTGTGTTCTCATTCCAGGAATTGAACGAGTATTCATACGCAAGATTTAACAAAATTGAAAACACAAATAAATATCTAGTCTCTAAATTTGCAAATAGATTGGCTAGCACACTTTCTAATCGAAACAAAAACAGACTAAAGTATAAATACATGCAAACGGACAAGGGTAATCAGAGTATGATTGAAAGTATAAAGAAAACTAAAAAGGTAAAAACTTACCAAAATCTTGTCGCAAATCAAAACTTGACGGACATTACAGCTACACGACACCTATGTGTACAATCCTGTAATAAAAAGATATTGTTCGTGTACAATTTCAATGTTTTTGAGGTCATGGCCAGATATATTGTAATAACACTGGTACTATATTTAGAAACAGGGAATATCCCATTACAGAATTTATTTATATTAATATGTAAAATGTATTCTACTATGTTTACATTTATTATGTATAAGGTATTTATTATATTTATATTAATTATGTATAATGTATTTGCTATATTTAGAACAGTGAATATCCCAGTACACAATTTATTTATATTAATGTGTATAATGTATTTACTGTTCTACTATTTATATATGTGTATACAACTGTATAATATATAGTTACTGTTAGATTTATAAACAATCGTCAATGCATGACACATTACATATATGTTCACTTAATATTGTCAAAGGTTAAACCAGAAAGGAAAAAGAGGGAGATTATATGAATAGGCAAAAAATCAGAGATATCAAATATTATTTGCACAGGAAACACATTTGGTAGAAAATACAGAGAAAGAGCTAAAACATGAATATTTGGGAGATATTTATAATGCCCATGGAAGCTCAAATTCAAAAGGAGTATCCATTTTTATTAATAAACATCAAAATATGTCAAATTGTACTATTAACCCGTTGCAAAAGACGGGCATACAAAATATTGATCACAATCGATAATATCAGCACAGGTGAGTTTTACCTGAAATCGTATCTATTTTTATCTACTCATCGGTAAGTTTCTGCAACTCCCGGCCGTGACGTTATATCTTGGATCTCTCATTGTAAACAAAGTATATCGCATCATGCCACGAGGAGATAAAGGTGGAAAAGGCAAAGGTAGTGGGATAAGTTGCGTTGCTGCGTACTGTGGAAACACAAATGATGATGGTGTGTCGCTCCATACCTTTCCTAAAGACCCAACACTTCTGAAAAGAGGGGCAATTTCGTGAAGCTAAAAGGGGAGGGGGGCCTGGACCTCCGAGTATTTGACATTATGCTCCATCCATTTCGAACCTAGTTGTTTTCCATTTCGAACTAGATCCGAAAAAGAGCAAATGCGTGTCCGACCAAAGAGAGGCACTTTAACCTCTGTTGCATGTCCTACTATACATGCACCTGTTGAGACAACGGCCCCCAATAAATCGAGTTCAAACACCAGCTGCACAATCACATTTAACTACAGAAAACTGGCTACAAATGCTTTCTACATCATAAGACATCCAGTATCAGAGTTCTCCCTAAAAAAATCAGAAGAGGGTACATAAAAAGGGAGTCAGCACGAGTAAGTATAAAATTAAATTGAACTTCCCTGAGGGTACGTAGTTCCCACAAATAAAATAATGGGCGTCATTCAGAGATTTATTTTCTATATATTTGAATAAATAGTTATTACGATCTTTTTTTATTTTCATCGTTTAGTTTTTTTAATTTCTAAATTTTATAATTATACATATGTAAGGATTAGCAAATTTTACATTTGTTCAAATTGATTTTGGCAGTGGGGCAAGCTTTTTATTATTTGTTTGAAAATGATACATGCATGTAATTTATTGACAAACAAGTATATTTTTCTCCATTTTCTATTTATTTATTCTGCAATTTTTGTGTATCTTGTTATGCCATATTAAAAGATAATACAATAAAACCAAGACTTTTCATTGAAATTGCATATTATAGAAAGCAGCTTTGAGAGTGAACCTGGGACAGAAGAGCCCTCTAGAGAAGAACCAACAGATAATGATTCATTAGCCGTCCCATTTCCAACACAGCAGGTACATTATGTATTATATATACCATGGATTTTACGAATTAACTTATTTAAACCAACGAATCCGAAGGATGAGTTATTTTAAATAAGTTCATGAGTAAGATCCATGGTATATATGGTTTGTAGCAGAAATTACATGATGACGTCAAAATCATGGAATCAAGATCTGACGTCAAAATCATGGAATAACAGACCTATGGCGTCAAAATCATGGAACAACATCAATATCTTCATGTTAAACCATGGTTTGTGAAAGTTCACTATTTTTAAGTTGATTACTGCATAAAAATATCAAAGGAAAAAAATGCGTATTTATGTTATAATTGTATCTTAATAATTACAAGATTATGGACATTGTACATACATTTGTATGTATTCATTTATTTTTAGACAAGATATGCATGTAATTAAGTTTCTGTGAAACCTTACAAATAGGTAAAACCAAAATATTCCAATATGCATGTTTATGAACAATTTTAATTATTCTGTGTATTGATAGCCAATAGTGAAGAACATTCTTTTGAATATTGTTTTCACACGAGAAATGAAATGTGATAAGATCCCTGCTTATAAAGTTCATTTATATGTATTCTTTATTTAACCTTCTACAAATATAGGCACACATGGTTAAGCAAGTTGAACAACCCTAGCAGTGCAACACAGTTTCCATTGGCTGTCAGTGTAGCATACGACCAAGTCAGCGGAGTAAGTCCTGCAAAACAGATTCTAAGGTCAAAACTGTAGCAAAGGAAGGACGCATCATCAATCATAAAATATCAGTAGGTAAGAAAAAGAGTGAATTTTAGTTTGTATGATTATGAAATGAAGGTATTGGATGAATACTAACCATACCATTAACCTCTGATAATGAACCAGTACATTAATAAAGGTTATCCTGCAGCCTTCAGTAATGGATCGTATGTTCAAACTATATAATGATTCCTTTAAATGAGAAAAAGACAGAATTTAAAACAAGGAAATAACAGTTTTAATTTGAGAAAAAACTAAAAATAATTTTATTATTTATTGCGATATTTAGTATACATGTTTATTATACTTCTAATACTTTTTTCTATATAAATTGTATGGCAATAACAATACTATTTCCATAGTTTCATTCAATTTGTCGGAAAAGTACTATTCACCGGTGAATAGCACAAATGACTATTCATCGGCCGGTGAATAGCACTTTAGTAACATTTCCGGCGGTTTTCCTTAAGGAGATGCGTATTCGGACAATTCTGGATTGATCGTTGCGCATATCGGCAACTTCCGAGAAACTTGCAAAATTTCCAAATATTTCAAAATGTTTAAATTAAAAAAAAAAAATAACAGTTTTCATAAAATTTCAAAATTTTAATATTTAAATAATAATATTGAAAAATGATAAAACAATTATAGCCTACTATTTCGGTCAATACATGTTACTTGTGTCATATTTGCATCACTTGGTGTCCATTGTCATAAAATGCTTATGTTATAAACATGTGAGATACATCTATTGCTATCACTAGGCATTCATTGTCAAGATTTTAGTCTTTAGCGGTTAGGTATAATGGTTGGTTCAGTATAATAAACATTTATTGACTAGATCCTCGGAGAATAGCAAGTTTATTGTCATTCTCGACACCAACTATTGCTCTCGGCTGCGCCTCGAGCAATAGTTGGGTCTCCAGTGACAATAAACTTGATATTCCTCTCGTTCCCAGAAAATAGATGTATAATATATGTACTGAATGTGTTTAACCAGTAGATAACATAGTCATATATTTATATGGAACTTTTCATTTAGTAAATGTAAATATTTTGATATGATAAATCATGACGGGATATTAATTTTCCCAGGTACTCCTTTTTCAGTTTTTTAATCAGAGTTGTAAAATTTTGCAAGATGTTTCTACACATACTAGAGGTGTGCATTATACTAGTACACAGGTTGTGATTTCGGTCAACAAATCACAAAATGACAGGCTGTAGAATTTAGTAATTGTTGCATACAAGCAGTGACAACAGTGTCTTACATTATGCATTTTCTGTCTTATCTGTCTTATAAGTGTTTTAAAGGGGAATACCGGTTTCTTGTTTTTCTTGAAATGATGAAATTTGGTATAAATGCCAAACAAATAGTAGACCCCAATACATAAAAGTCACATACAGAGATCACATTGCATCACAATCTATATTCACGTTTACACACATAAACATAATAATGTAAATTGGTCAATAAAGTCCAACCAGCAATACATTATAATCGTTGACATTTTTAGGTTGTCAGTCAGAATTAGAGACCAAAGCCAAAATGGTGAATGTATTTGCATTTGTGAAGCCACAACATTTTCAGACAAGAGAAAGAAGTATTTCCTGTAGTAGTAATGAGGAATCTGCTTCATCCCCAAATGTTGATGATCCTACTGTTGAAACGTATAAGCCAATTTCAGACCACGAATCAGATAATGTAGAAAACAGTGGAGATGAAGTTGATGGGTAAAATGTTGTATGTGTCAATTAGCCATATATTGAAAATTATAAGGACATTTGCTCATAAATGTACATACTTTGAATGTAGAAAATACATGTATCTGTGAAAAAACTCCACTCCTAGTTTCACTAAGGCTTTTAGCAGATCAAAAATAAGGCAAACCATGACATTCCATGCCATGACTTGTGATAGTAGAATATACTTTAAAAAAATAAAAAAAAGGTTTATTGATATTGTGAGTTTCTGGTTAAGTTCACTAACTCTAAAAGGTTCCTAATTTATCATGATAACAGTAATTGTTTGTACATTGAATTTTCTCCTTTATATTTTAGGAACATCACTGCAGTCTTACACGGTCAAATGAAATGCTTGGTGTTTGAGAAATGTTTACTAGAACTTTTAAACATTTGCAACATTTGTAACAAATGCTTAGGGAGAACCAAAGGAGAAGTTGTACAAATATGTGGGTATTTGATTAAAGTTAAACAGAAATGTCATTTATGTGATCATACTAGAGAATGGTGCAGTCAACCTATGGTGGGGAACAAACCACCTGGAAACCTGCCGATGTCTGATGGAATCTTGTTCTCAGGTTCTATTCCATTTAAAGTTCTCAAAATGTTTAAAACCTGTAATATTGCCTGCATCAGTACACGTACCTTTATGAACCATCAGGTGTATTACCTGTTCCCATCAATTGCTCATGTGTGGTTTAGCTATCAGCAAGACTATTTGAATGACGTTAAACACGAAGACAGATCAATTGTTCTTGGAGGTGATGGTCGTTCTGACACGACAGGGCACATTGCAAAATTTGGTAGTTACACGGCAATTGATTTAGAGTAAGGGTGTTTCGTAGATGTCCAACTCGTTCTGGTATGTTTAAAAAGGGAGAGATAATTTACATTGTTGCATTTATATGATACTTGAATATATACTTAATCTTACGAAAGATACATTTGAAAGTCTCGTATTCAGTGAATATTTTCCTTTTTGTAATGGCAAAACCCCAAGAAACGTATATTAAACAGGCAAGACGCAAGCTTCCGTAGAACATTTGTTGTATTTTTTTAATTAATTTTACAATTTCAATATGTTTTATTTAACATAACAAGGTCAATATTGGATTGTTATTCATGCATCTTCTATGCTTTTATTATTTATTTTTGTACACACCTCATTCGATGTTTCTATTCGAACTTCCTTCTGGATTGGTAAGTCAAGTTTGTACACTTTTTTAAACAGAGTAATGAAGTGAAAAGCTGTGCCCACATGGAGAAAGAGGGTCTAATAAGATGTGTCAAAACCTTTCTAATGAAGGGATACAGATACAAACCTTGGTAACAGATAAACATGTTCAGATTGTAAAGTGGGTGAGGGAGAACATGCCCGATACAACACATTGCTTTGATGTATGGCATGTTGCTAAAGGTAAAAATCAGTTGTGAAAAATATTGTTTAAGTCAATAGTAAAGATGAATGTATTTTGAATTTTATTTTAGCCTAAAAGCATTGAATCTTCTTGTCACTTTTATGTGTATAAAACACACATTTGGACTAATCAAAATAACCAATAAATATTTCAGGATAAAAAAAAAATATATGACCATGATAACCCAATAACCTTGCTTAGCACCTGTCTTCTTCAATATCACAATTTAAAAAGGATCAATGTAATTACGAACCATATAGCAGCATCAAAACTGTTAGAAGTTGAATTATATGATGCCAGGTTATGGCCCTTGAAATTTTGAAAAAAAATAGTTTTTGAAACACCAAATACTTGTATATTTTATTTCAGGGTTGAAAAAGAAATTGTTGGCACTATTGGTAACTATTTATTTTAAAATGGTATATTTTAAGGGTCCAAGGTTTTTGAAAAACTTCAAGATGTTGTTAATAGTCGCCACATGAAGAAAAATATCCCGAAATTGTCAATAGGTCAACCGACATCATCTTTAGAGGGTTGTCATTATATTATACACCTTTTTGCGCCAAAAATTATTGAATGTTCCCATCATGGAATGCTTTGCAGGTATTTATTAAAACATATGTGTACACATTTAATCTTTATAAACCTATGTGTTTGTAAATAACGTATACACAAAACAAACATTTATGTATAACTATGATTACTGAAAAAATAATTCGTGGTTAAAGTCTAGGAGGAATTTGGTTGAAGCATGGACATTTTTGGAAGGGGTTCTTTTCTGATTTGATGAGACGTCCTGTTCAAATTGTTTCATGTTTTTGATTATCAGAAAAAAGAACCAAATATCCAAAGGAAGTTTGTCTAAATAAAATTAAATATACAGGAAATTCAATGTATTCAGGTACTTAGACATTTTTCCTGTCAACATAAAATTGCTTAGCAATTGACTCTGTAATAATACGACGATTCCGTGATAAGACGTTTTCCTGACTTGGAGGAAGAATTCGTACCGCCGATCACGTGACTTCATAAACAAATTCTATGCATTTTTAGCAGTACACACTGCAGGTAGAAATGGATCGAGGAAAACGATCTCAAAAGTCATCCAACAAATATTGGTGCGTCGTTCCGGGGTGTACATATGACAGCAGGAAGAAACCCAATCTGGAAAAATGTGTAATATTTATCCCATTTCCGACAAAGTTGAAAGACCACAGGCCATTTTGAACAACAGATGCCTAGATTTCAGTCACGTGGTGATGGAAGTAACATGACGGAATTATCTGAATACCAGTATCCCGGAAACGAAGTATTATACATGTACTTTTATCTTGTACAATTTATGATGATCAAAATGTATGTGCTATTGCAGGTTATGGTTAGCTGCATTGCATTTCAATGAACATATTCAAAGAGATCAGGCAGTAACCCAGGATGGAAAATCCAGATACAGACTAACAGTACCAAAGTACAAGAAAGGGGAATTTATTGTCAGGAAAATAAATGTTGATTGCACTTATGGAAAATAAAGATTTTTATTATATCCCATACAAAGATAATGTCCTGTGGTCGATTTCACAAAAAGTTGCACGTCTAAGATCAATCGTAAGTGTGAATTTCAACCAATCAAAGGCTTGGAAATCGCACTTACGATAACACTTACGATTAATTTTAGACTTACGACTTTTTGTGAACCAAATAGTTATCGGATCTCCACGAATATTCTAATTGCAATCTTTTATTTTATAATACTGATGATTATTTAAAACAAGCCAACCTAATTATAAAAAGAAAGGATATGGGATAAATGGACAGGAGAATATACAAATTTAAATTAGTATACAACTAAAGGTCACAGTATGGTCTTTAACGATGAGAATAACTCACATCATACAGCAAGCTTAAGAAGGCCCCGTAAATAAGTGTAAAAGACCTCACAGACAAAGCAAACATAACCATCTGAGAGCAGGAATACCAAAACAATTAAAACATATAACAAGCAAAGACAAAGACATCCACTGAGGAACAAATCTATTTAGTTGGGTATAAAATTGAAACACTTTGTAATTATTATGAAATTAATGAATGTTTTCGAATAATAAGAAAAAACAATGTATAACAGTATAGACATTTCCATTCTAAGGTTTTGTAGAAACATTGATGAGGATTATTTTTGGTCTTAGTGTCGTTTCACACATGAATGAGAATGGTATTCAGCTATCTGTTGAGAATTCGTCACCATTATGCAGTCAATATGATCGTCCTGATAAAGATGTTGCCATTCAAAAAATGTTGAGTAGAGTCAATCAGAATCCGAAACTACTTGATGGAAACTTGTGTAGTTCTGGTTGTGGTCAGGATATGCAGTTCTAATGGCAGTAGCTGCTTATGATGGGATGATGACCCTAATATTTTCCCCGAGATACTGCCAACACCAGCGAATAAACTGTATGTATGCTGTGTAGCGTTGCCTTCTGAAAACAACACTATCAGTTTTAAAGTCAAAATGTAAAATGAGATATACAGTTGACTGGAATAAATGAAAACCCCACCCTGCACCTTATGTAAATGAAGTGTCACACAGTAAAATCTGTATTTAAAATGACCAAACATAAGCATAACGAAATTTGCATGCAGTTTAATTCATGAACAAGATTGATTGATTGATTGGTTATAGTTTTATGGCCCACCCACACAAAAAGGTTATATTGAGGCGAAGAACGTGAATTGGATGACAAAATGAACATTAAAGGAAAACGAAAAACTGGATTGTGAGAGGGACACAAGGTAAAACAAATTTTATTGCCACAGGAAATGTGGAGAAGTGGTTAGGGACGGGAAATCTAGTCTTCTGTAGACGTTCCAGGGAGCCTAATTTAATGAAATGTACAGCATGGATCATTTGCGCGCATTAAGATTGGTATTTCTCCACATATCCCATGGTCAGGTTTTCCGTATTATAACCCGACAACCCCAAAAGCAAGTGTTTTCCCATTCAGCCACCCGGGGAACACACCTTAGTTGCTTTGTGTGCTGAGCTGAGCTGAGCACCCGAATCCCAGTAAAACTCTAAGTTCTCTAAGTCACCTGTTGCGAAGAGCGCAGCTCTACTTTGGGCCTATTCCTTATAACACCCAGGACCTGCACAGGGAGGGGAGGGAGTCATGATAAGGAAATGCATATGAAAATACATTGCTGAGTGTTGTATGACAATCTCTGTAAGGTTTCAGCTTTTTTTCTGGTGTCTGGATTGGCATTTTTTCCATATTTTCTATTTTTATTTATTATTTGGAATCATGTTGTCAGGTAGTTTGATTATTACTTTTATTCACTTCAATATGTATTTATAGACGTGAAAAAATTAAAATGTTAATGGAAAGTCAATGCATTGTTTACTACATATTGTATGTGTACTACACATGTATATACAATTGTATATGGAAATTGTCAAATCTGAAAAATAATGATGATGTGAAAAAAAGATTGATTCTCACTAGTTTGACTGTTCTTGTCTTTCCCCATATTGTTGTCTGTATTGGTAGTATGCGACTTAAAATACATTTATATGAAGACAAGCAGGCTGAAAACCTGGATGCATGATAATGCATCGCACCGCAGGATTGGTTTCAGTCATGACATCTTGAATTTTGTCAAACTCCATACAGCATACACACTCTCTAACAGTTGGCATTACTTCACACCTATTACATTTACACCTATATTTTTTTTATTAAAATATAGGTTGGTATAATTACCACTCACTAAATAGTCAGGTGACAAAGTGTGACCTATTAAAAATCTTTAACTCCTTCATTTCACTCCAAAGATAGGATGGTATAATTGTCACCTGGTAAAGTGTGACGCATTTAAGAATATTAAGGATTATCGTTATTAAAACGTGGTGAGCACAAATCCTTAAGTTTGGCACAGTAGTAAAATATTTTTAATACGTCACACTTTGTCACCTGACTATATAGTGAGTGGTAATAATACCACCCTATCTTTACATTGAAATGAGGGAGCTAAAGATTTCTATACTTGGATTTTTAATACGTCACACTTTGTCACCTGACTATTTAGTGAGTTGTAATTATACCAGCTAATCTTTACAAACTCAGTCTAATTTTGATAGACACTGAAGAAGGTCATTTGTTGATCTAAAATTGTGTCAATATATTTTTTGTAATATCTTTATCGGTATCGTTGCACAATCTTCTAGACTTATATATATATATAATTACTACAGGAAAAATATATTTGGAAATGGCAAGAAGAATTATTTAGAGATAACTCTAACAGTGACCATGGCAATAAGTTAAGAACATATAGATTGTTCAAGTCAAATTTTTGCTTTGAAAAATATTTAGAGTGGGGGGATTATAGAAAGAGAAAAAGTATAACTAGATTTCGCCTTAGTGCTCATGATCTTGAGATAGAAAAGGGTAGATATACTGGTGTAAAAGCACATCAGAGATTCTGTAAATTATGTTTTTCTGAAGTAGAAGATGAAATTCATTTTTTGCTGAAATGCAGTGCATTGGATACAACAAGATTTTCCTTTATTGAAAACATAAAAAGTTATAATAAAAATTTTGAATCTTTATCTGATATGGATAAACTAATTTGGCTTCTGTCATATGAAGATAACATAATTTTAGACAGTTTGTGTAAACTTTTAAATAGTCTTTTTGATGAAAGAGAAAAAAACATATAGATCAAGGTGATTTTATTTATTTATTTAATTAGTCATGAGTCATTGCCACTGCTTTCTATTATTATTATTGTTATAAAGTAAGTGTAAAATGGTATTATTTGTAATTGAATTTGTGGTTTTCTTTGCCCTTGCTGTTGTAGATTGTAGAGTGTTAAGTGTAGTATTATTAACTGTATTTATGATATGTATTGCATATGTCTGTTTGATGGTTGTCTTATGTGTTGTTTGTATTATCTGCTCCTTTGGGGAGCAAATCTTTTTGCAATAAAATTATATTATCTTATCTATCTTATATCTTATATAAACGTCTAAAATGGTTTGTAAAACAACACCAAGTACACAAAACAAAGTGATAAAGAATTACACACTTCGTTGAATGACACAATTTTCGTCCCACCGAGGGACTTTATCAATGTCTAATGAAATAAAATTTCGAACCAACATGGCGTCTTAATTTACAAAAACAAGTTTTTGACGGTCAATGTGCGGGACAAAAGAACCAGAAATTCCACACATGAAATTACATACATAAAAGAATTGAAATCCTAAATATAGATTAATGAAAGTACAATAACAATAATATAAATACACAATAGGGCTACTCATTTTAATGAATGTTAAATTAGAAATAAAAATAAAAACGAGACATTATTGATAAATGTATCAAATAGAACTGTCAAACATATTTTTGAAAACGGTATGATACCCAACCGCATTCACAATAACGACCCATCAAAGTGTGGAATATATACTTTGAGCCAATTGAGCAAACTGTATGTTCTAATAGGACTGGAGGAGACCAACAAAAATAGGAGTCAAGAAAGGATATTATTTTTTCTCATTGATTCCATTCGGTGATAAGGTCCATGCCTTCCCGTCTTTGATTCCGATTTTGAAAAGAAAATGGTGGCTGTTTCGTTTTAGTGAAATGCATTTGATACAACAGTATTCTGATGATACGTGTTCAGAAAATGAAGAAGAAACATAATTTGAAGTTACTGTTGGTGGTGACAAACTTGAGACACTTCTAACGAACCATCCATGGTTGAAAGACATAATGGAAACCAGTTTACTGACTTGAAGTACAATGGATTCCGAATGACTTCTCTTTCGTGACCTGTTGATGAGAATTCTGATTCTCAGGGTACGTTTACAGTTTAAAACGCGAATCTGGGTACGCTTATCATATTCGAACACGTCTGGGTACTCTTTCAAACAATAAACGTACCCTGGGTACTTAGACAGAGAACCCAGGTCGACAACGACCCCTTCAGCGACACTGTGTCAATGATAATGCCACCCTGGTTTTTCCATAGTCAGGTTTGTGTTCCTCGTGTTTGAAGATAGTGTGTTGGGCCGTCGTGGTCGTGATAGTATGGTAATTGGATTTACAAATACCTGTGCAATCAGTGCACATCACATAAAAAGTTGGGAGTTCCAACCCCGTTCATGGCAAGGCGTACTCAATACAACATTATGTGATAAAGTTTGCCAGTGACTTGCGACAGGTCGGTGGTTTCTCCGGGGATTCCGGTTTCCACAACTGACCACCACGATATACCGAAATATTGTTGAAAGTGGAACCCATAAAATAACACCCAAATTTAAGTTTCTATTTTCTGGTTTTGTCTTGTTTATCTTAGTTCTATGTTTTTTTGCCAGTGTTCATTGTCCCTCTGAAATGTTCATTCTTGATTGTCCATTATATTTTCTCTTACGCATAGTGTTACTGTTAGGGAAGAAGTGAAGACTTCCAATGCCAAATTTCGATAATATTTTTAATGAACAGTTTTCACTTTAATATTGAGGTATTTATATATACAAGATATAAGGCACACGATGGTCGCCTCCGCGAGTTTCTAGCACTGAACCTGTAAATTCCTGGTATTGCATACGGAACCTCTGGTTTTTAACGTACTAACAACGTACACTTGCTTGAGTAGGTTTTGCCTCAGCAAATGAGCTCTGTGCAGAGCATCGCTGTGCTTGACACACATTCTAGACTTGTAATGTAAACTTCGTATGCTGATGACGCAGGAATATTGCTACTGATCTCCCGCCGTGCGGTGTAAAACCTATTTTATTGTATGGATGTGAAAGCTGGGTATTTGATAAAAACGATATTATAGAGAGATTGCGTTTAGAATAGTGCGCACTTTAGGTTCAAAAGTATCTGCCCCTAATGTTATGGTATGTGGTAAACTGTTTAGATATCCACTTGAAATTGATACTAAAGTAAAAATGATTTCATACTGGTGTAAATTTATGCAAAGAAAGAGCTAATAATATCCACAATACCATGTAGATGGTTGTATTTTTACAATTTCCATAACAGTCCAATTTCTGTCTGCATAAATCACACCAATTAAATCTTAAATGAGTGTGGAATGTCGTATATATGGGCGTTGGAAAATGTTATATCATTAAAACAATGAATGATAACTAGGAAATGTTCGATATTCCTGGACAAAATGACAGTCCGGGGCAAAATTATTTTTGTTGGCATGTTTAGTATAGCACAAACTTTAACAATGAATAACATTTGGCAGCATGTTTTCTTAAATAAAACTAACATTCCTCAATTATAGATACTTACCAACCGTATACAAAATGGTAGAATTTTCCATAGAAACCTACATGTAGAATAAATCCGCCTTGGATTGTGAAAAACAGAGTCTCTGAATGGCATCAATATTAACCGGTGACCTTGCAATATTAGGCCGTCCAGAATGACCGTCTCTTCTACCATTCGCATTTTGGTTTAAGGTTGTCCCTTGTGCCTTGAATTTCTTAACCCACCCATGAATGTGTCTTTTATCCGAATAACGGCGACATTGAAATTGCTTTAAAGGAGGCTGCATAGGAATGATGAAATAATATTATAAGAAAGGGAGGTTTGGGCTCATATATTGTACCAATCCAGGAAAGTGAAAGGTAATGTATTTGTGTCGAATTTATCTCTTTCTACGATTTTGATATTTGATTTTGGAATTGTTCCCATAGGGGTATTTTTCGCTTTTCATTTTATTATTTCTTTGTGACCATTCAGCATATTCCAATATGTCAGAGGAGGCTGAAAATAAAAACGAGTTATTATTGTCTTCCATCGAACAATATTATTCTAATATGACGTCTTCTTTCGCTTTGCAAGCAAGCGAACTATTATTCTGATGTCAATATTGCACTAACACATGCGCGGTAACCTACACATTTACGCCAGGTGATAAAATCACAAAATAAAACTACTTACAATATTATTGATGTTTTAAACATCTATATTCACTGAAAATAATCAGCATGTACAAAATTAATAATATAGACGTGCAATTAAAACATGCAAACACAATATCATTGTTACGGATGCTTCATCAATAAGACTAACTTTCCCGTCGTAAAAGTACATGTGACTGACTTTCCCGTCATAAAAGTGCATGTTATTATTTATCGTATGCTCGAATTTGGCAGCATAAATTGTTTACAACATTGTCCTTAAACGTAATTATCAATTGCGGTCTTCCAATCAAAGTATACTAACGTATTTGTACTGTTAGACATATCAAAATCGAAAAAATTCATCGCTATCGCTCGGGATAAAATATTAATATCCGCCAACCCATGTTAAAACTCAAAACTCATTCTGGGTTCGATGATTTATTTCTTAAATACTTATGGGCATTCGTCTAATGAGTTAAAAGTGAATATTAATGTTATTTCTGTGTATTTTACTACCAGTCAAATTATATTATAATAAGATAACCATCAGAGTATTATAAATATGTACCCGACATATATATAGGTGTATTGATGCAAACATCAACTGATATTTAAGCTTTATTGTACAATTATCTTGCTTCCTCGTACAAGTGTACGTAACTTCCTGCTTACAGATGGGACTAAAAAGTTTACTGTTTTGTGTTTGTATTAAATGTAAGTAATACATTTATATTTATCACATGAACTGGACATTGTATCAATGATAATGCCACCCTGGTTTTTGCATAGTCCGGTCTGTGTTGCCTGTGGTTTTCAAGTTACTGTGTGTGGGGCCGTCGTGGTCGTGATCGTAAGGTGGTTGGATTTACAAGTATCAGTGCATGCAGTGCCTATCAAATTAACCTCACAAACATCAATACTAGCAGATATTTCCCTCCGTATTCAAGTTGGGTAGAACCTTGGACATATATTTCATTCCCCATATCGGTAGACATAATATGTGACTTTCAGAATCTTTTGCTTCATTAAGATATTCCTCCTTTATATCGTACCTTCTTTGGCTTCCAGAATGAACCGGTTCTAATCATATCTTCGGAAACTAATGAAAATTACGAATTGTATTTAAACTGAAAGTGACAAACCTCAATATGAGACGACATTGGTTTTTATAATAAAGAAAGACATTTGTAATCCTTCTTTATACATGGTGTAAATAGTGAAAGATATTCCTCCTTTACGCCGTACCTTCTTTGGCTTTCAGGATGAAATAGTTTTAAGCATATCTTCGGACACTAGAGAAATTTGCTTGTTTTGTTCGGTAGATTATTTTGTTTGTCATGTATTTATATACATGTTTTCTTTTTTCCGCGCACATAAATCTTTTCTTGTGTTTCTGAAAACTTATTTCCGTTGACATACAAAGTGGGAAATGACTTTCGGAGCATATTTTCCAACTAATATTCTACCAATATTAACGTTATGTATATGACCAATGCACACTATATATCATTCATATGTATATAATAAAGATATATTTCTTGATAAAGCAATAGATGCGGAACCGTAGCTCTTAAGCTATATGTGTCGTTTCTTTTTTTTGTGTGACCATAGAGCTACGGATTTTACTTGTTTGAAAACTGATATCGGGCCGTTCGGTTACTATTATTACGTTTATGGAGCTCGCCGAATTACATGGTTACTTACGAAGAAGACATGTATCTAACATCTTGTACGTTTTCCTTTAAAATTATAGAAAATAGCTTGTACGATACAATATGTCTGATACAAGATGTTGCATCACCACACCGTGGTGAGTGCGGGGTTAAGAGAACGGCGCGACCTTGCATGATATCTTCTCTGTGGAACTAATATGTAATATCATTGGAATGTGGGGGTAATCATGTCAGTGTAATCAACGTAAACAGAGCGACCGTTTGATGTTCATTCATTTATTCATATTATGTATTGGGTCACAGTCATATTCTCATTTCAAATTACATAGTTCCAATGTTATCGGCAACGATAAGCTCCACATTTCTAAACATAAAGCGTTGTCGCATGATTGTAGTGACCCTGAAAGTGACACAACAGTGACGTGACTTTGGTGAATGCATGGCAGCAAATAACATGACGTTATGCAGAAAATTTAGTCTCCTTCAGAATACGGTAGAAATTTGTTAATTTTAATTCGACCCTTGTTATTTGTTTAAAATATGTTTTTTTTTATTGAAATGATAGATAAACTTAGTACATACATAGTTGGCTGGTACAAGAATTTATATTATGTCTTGCTTGTTGTGTGAACTACCCGCATCGCGACTCGTAGTGATACTGATACTTCGGGTACATATTAATGACATTTATCATTGTTGACGTATTACTATGTAATTTGATATTATATAGGTGTATTAATGCACACATAAACTGATATTTAAACTTCATTTTCATTGTACTATTATATTGCTTCCTTGTACTAATGTACGTAACTTCCTGCTTACAGATGGAACTTAAAACTTTACTGTTTTGTGTTTGTATCACATGTAAGTAATATGTTTATATATTTATCACACGGACTGGACACTGTATCATTTTAAATGTCGCCGTTTTTAATGATCCGCTCTTGACTATATTTATATATATATATATGAGTAGCACGGAGAGTATCATATGAGCAACAAATACTACTCTCCCTTAGCGAGCACCAGGGTTAATCTCTGTTTTAGTGGGGTCTGTGTTACTCATGAATTAGCTTTCTGTGCTTTATTCCATTTTTGCTTTTCTGTTGCTTCTTTTCTGACTGTGTCTTGTGCCCTGTGTTCTCCATGTCTCTGTATTGCCAATTATTGATTGCTCCTTCGTTTTCTGTAACGGTTATTTTGTTTATTGTTCTTTTCAATCAATGCAATAAGTGCCTATCACAACAAAAGTTGTGAGTTCAAACCCCGTTCATGGCGAGGTGTACTCGATACAACATTGTGTAATAAAGTTTGTCAGTGACTTGCGACAGTTCGATGGTTTTCTCGATAAAATGATATAACTGAACTTTTGTTGAAAGTGGCGTTAAACACCATAAACCATTCCATGCCAAGTTATTTTGTGAAATGAAAATACACTTTGTATGTGTGACATACATGTATAGACACAAAAACATAATAAAATAAATAAAACATTTCTGCTAAAAAATAAATTATTACTTTATTATTATTATTATTATTATTATTATGTTGTATTTTTTATTAATATTATCCTAATAAAAAATAAATCTCAACAATGTTAGAATTACAGGCATGCGAACTCACCCTATTGATACACTGCAGCATTATTATTAGCCTGATGTCCAGTGCCTTAGACCGACCCGCTATAACAAATTTATCTTCAATAGTCGAACTGTTACATTATCTCGTAAGGTGAATTTAGGGAGAGGCATAGCAGTGTTCGTTTACCGTCTGAATAAGCGCCATACCTAAGGTTTTCATTTAATGTACTCTCAGTAAACAGCTGCAACGTTTTATTATCGCATAAACAGAAATAAGGTGCTATTTGCCGATTTGCATATCTAAGAAGGCAACATGGGCACGTCTTCAATTGTCATATGATCTCTATAGAAAATATATATTCCTAACTGAATGCATGAAATTTTTAAAAATAATCCATTAAATCAAGTTCAATTAAATGAAATAAACAATTAATATCTTGCTATAGTCCAATCACTAATAACTGAATTTGATGTGAATACTGCAATCTGATTGGCTGATCCGGCTGGAAAAAATTGTAATACTTAGTAACCTGTGTTGGATTTGTGACGTCTCCAACATATTCATTCGCCAAGGACAAATTCAAATAGTCCCATGAAATAATCGTAATTAAATCATTAAATTGTGTTGTAAAAATTAAATTATAAGGATTATTTGTACAACCTGGTTTAGAACAGTTTACGCTTTTCATCAACAGCTTCGCGGTTCATTAAGCGTAAACTGTCCAAAATTAGGTTATATCGTATAACCTGTTCAAAAATTTTAAATATTCCTTAATTGTCACAATATAATCGTTAGACAATTTTTCTCAAATGTGAATTAACAAATAGTACAGTACTTTTACATCGATTACATTGTGTGCATAACGTCACGTTAATTGTGGTGCCATTCATGCACGTTACACATTTAGTGTCATTGTATAATCACCCGGCCACGCTTCTTCTGCGGAAATGTGATTTGCATGTGTATATAATGGATCGTACAGTAACCAGTCATATTGAAACTATGTCCTGGAAAATGTGAATATGATTGTTAATTCGTGATACAATAATATATCGGATGAATAAACAGAATGAATGAACATTGAACAATCTTTTCCCCCATAGCACACTTGTGCATGAATGGCCACTTTCTTGACTTGGTAAAGGTACTTCAACAAAAAGTGGTGGTGTTAATATTTACCCTCTTAGTGCAATTGTGTGGTCATGCAAGTCTTTCACACATGGAGTAAAATGCCAACCATCGCATATGCCTGAGAGAACAGCATAGTTAAAAGAGCGCCGAGTGTTAATATTTAACAGTATGCATAATATGCTTAATCTTCGTTTAACAGAAGTTGTCATATGTATAATATTAGTGCGATGAAAGACAGTCAATTGTCTTATCCATTATTTGAATATTAGATAGTACACAAATCAATCGTTAGACGGAATCCATTGTCAACTTTGAATCAAAATGTAATAGTCAATAACTTCTTTCGTTCAGAAAGAAAGTGGCATTTACGTTAGAAAAAAACTTTCATGACACTCAAATACAATTTACAATATTCATCCCACTTAATATGACATTTTCGTCTTTCTCAAAATTGATAAATGCACAACACACTACATAAACAATTATACAACGTTGCAATATAACAAACAGTTCTAACGTATTATTTACAGAACAGAGATAGTGATAAGACATTGCTTTCTTGGATTTCCGTCTACATATAGCCACATAATTGCATACCTTAAACTGTCTGTTCTTTGATATTTAATTGAATTAACATGGTGTTGTCCTTAATGCTTGTAATTCACTAAGATGTCCATCGATTATTTTGTATTTCCCATTTGCTGACACAATAGTGCTGACATGTGTCTTTGTCATTTGAAACAATGATATATAGGGTTTATAATCGCCATGCATATTTAGAATTAAGCTTCATACGTCAGAACAGAAGGTACGGTGGTAGTAGTATGGTCTGTCTGGTTTGCTTGTAATAAAAGTGACATTTCAAATTTAAAGAAACCATAAGGAAAAGGATATAAGAGTAAGATGGTAATATTTCTATTTTGATGTTAACAACACCTAACAAAATTACTTTGCTAGTACCTGATGAAATGCATTCCAGAAACGCCTCGTGCGCAACAAATCAGTTTACGGTTTTGTTACTATCACTAGGTCGATACCTGCTGGTGGACTATTATACAGAGATGGTATCATTCACCCAGTAGTTAGTATTACGGCGCTGACAACGCTTATTAGATATATTTATTATTGAAATTTTCAGCTACTAAATAATGTCGGCCTTTTGGTTTTATTAGTTCCAAATCATTTGGCTTTTAAATTAGTTTGCTTTCCAAGCTTTCAATGTCGAGTGTACCTGATAAAGGTTATTCCAAATATATTCTGGCTTACACAAGGCAAACACAAATTACACATACACAAATTATCATCAGGATTCAATTACAACACATGTTCCACATCACGTCAATTTAGCTCAATAACCACATCACATCGTTTCTTAAAATTATTTATTATAATAATATTTCTGTAAAACAGTTTTTGAAAGAATTATGCATATATTAAATAAAACGTCTTCTACCAGTCTATACTCTTCTAAAAGTTGAAAGCAATGACTTGTATTTAAATATTTAAAAACTGAATTAACTATGTGCAAACAATTGCTTAGAAATGAAATAATATATAATTGCGGTACATATAGCTACAGGTTTGTTTTCTGAAAAAAATACCTCTGACATTTTATTGAATCAATAGCACCGACATGTATATTCTGTAAAAAACTACAAAAGTATGAAGGAGTCGAAGAATCGAGACCTTGTATATAATCAGGTAAAAGTTGCCTCTCTATTATAATACGCTGCAAATAGTTTAAGCAGAACCAAATACTTATGTTCATCTAAAATTTATATTGAAGCATCTTTTGTACCTCTCTATTTTCTGGTAGGAGCAAACATAGCATATATTTGTGTGCATATTGTTGCAAATCAGGTAAAAGTTTCCTCTCTGTGTTGTATTATAAGCAAATACTTATGTCCATCTAAAATTTATATTGAAGCTTCTTTCGTATCTCTCTTTTTTCAGGTAGCATATATTTTTTTTCACATATTGTTGTCCATCTGTTTTGTCCAAATCGTCAACACGCAACCGAACTATTAAAATAATTTAATCATTTCCTTTACAGATCCCCAGCACATAACTAAGGTGGTTTCCTATTATATAATACATACAGAGTGTCCCATATTATCTTTTGTCATTTCAAATGTCTGTCATTTTATAAGTTGATTATAATTCATACACCAAAGTAACCAAGATGGATAGCAGTTCCTAACAAAATAGAGTACGGTCAAATATTTGACGTCGTATTACAGGTTATAGTTTGAGCCGCTATAAGTTAGAAAGGCATATTTGAACCAGTCTTTTTGAAGACGAAGGTATTGAACACACACAACAGTATGCAAATATTCTCAAACGCAAATGTATGCCAGCACTGCTTCGGAGGGGTTTCGATATTTCTCAGATTGGGCTACCCCGCACACAGCAACCATCAGGCTAGATTAGATACAGAAGACAAATTGGATGCAGGTTCGTTTCATTCAGGACTAACAACACTTTGCCCACCAGATTTGAGTCCACTTAACTTCTACCTGTGGTGATACTTAAAGGACATGGTGTACAAACTATCCTCAATAGAAAGTTATCCCTTTACAACGAGGTAACCTCTGCCGGGGTAGTAGACTTTGTGTGAAAACGTACACATTCAATATAAAGCAATATCATATTTACATAACATGATTAAGCAACAATAAATATATAATATAGATAAATACTATATTGATTATTCATCAAAGAGTTTTTTCTCAATAAAATATGATATACATGAAATTGTTTCTTTTTTCTTATCAGGCATGAAATAATATCAATAAAAATACACTTAAAATACAACGGTCTATTAAAAAACACAGAAAACACAACATAATTGTGTGTAAAGTAAAGTAAACAGCACTGCAAGATTATTCGCTGATGATTGTCTCCTATACCGACACATTGAAACCAACGAAGACACAACATCTCTTCAATACGACCTTAACAATTTACACGACTGGGAATTTGACTGGCAGATGCACTTCAATCCTGATAAATGTGAGGTTATACGCATAACCACCAAGCGTAAGATCATACCATCATCGTGTTTCATCCATGGGAAGGAATTGAGCATAGCATCTAAAAGAAAATGTCTGGGTATTACTATCAGTCAGAACTTGTCATGGAACAACCATATTTACGACGTATGTAGAAAGGCAAACAACACTACAAACTTCCTACGTCGAAATCTGTCAAGCTGTCCAGCAAACATCAGGACTAAGTGCTACACCACCTTTGTTCGACCGCAACTAGATTATGCCAGTTCCGTTTGGACACTTCATACCCAGAGTAACATCAACAAGTTAGAATCAGTCCAACGGAAAGCAGCTATGTTTGCTACTGGCAACTACAACACAACCAGCAGTGTTACAACAATGCTGAATCACCTGAATTGGGACACACTCCAGCAACGCCGTTTGAGAACCAATGCGATTATGATGTACCGGATAATTAACGGACTCCTAACGCTAGGTACCGATACAAGAGGACATCAGCATAAATATATAGTACCATACCGCAGAACAACAGTACACACAGACTCCTTCTGTCCATCCATAATCCAGTTATGGAACCAACTACCAGACACCACCGTAGCAGCCTTGAACCTGGAATCCTGCAAAAGGAAATCCAGGCAGTCAGATTCTAACACCGTTGACCTTGTTTTTAATTATACATAGTCTCTCCTATGTGCAAGCATGGTTGTTTTAAACTCAGATGCTATTACTGCAGCCCTGCACTTTAATAAAAGAAGAAGAAAAAGAAGAAAAAGAAGAATTATACAATCCATCACTGATGGAGTTAATTTATAAGAGTATGATATGTACTGGTCTCTTATATGCACCAAATTTGTCAAGTGTTTATTCACTTTTGTATCCTATATTTTCCTTAAAAGAACATCATCTCCAATCAGCAGCTGAATTTTATTAATTGACGGCAATACAATAAAGGCAACGGTTAGATCATTACTTGATAGGGTGTCGGTGATCTCAGAGAGAGAACAAATCTACTCTTACGTTTTGAAAAGCTTCACATTCAGACATTAACTGAATTGTGGTCTCTTTATCATTATTGTGACATAATTGACAAAGACCATTTTGCCTTATACGCATGCGATGTAGAACATCATGTATTGGTAAACAGTATGCTCTTGTCAGTAGCTTAAGTCTTGATATCTCGAAGTCTTCCATATTGTTTTAATTATCGTGTGTGCCCCTTGACCTACAAAAAATGTCTTATATGTCTCTAAAGTAGTTTTTGTTTCAATTAGTTCACGTTCCTTAATTTTATTATGAATTCAAAAGAACGTATTGAACGTATTTATGTTACAATTTCCTTCAATGAAATGGTCATGACTGTTGTTTTTTATTATATTTTTTTTGTAACACTAAGCGTGTTGATAACCCTTAACCTTTTCATTTATCACACATAAAGTGTGAAGCTCATGTTTGAATTTAGTCGGCTGATGTTTTATCACATCAATGTAAACGGTTAAAAGATTGCATGTCGGGCGCGTGCGATATTAAAAAAGTATGTTTTTATTTCAAGATATCTTCGTACTGAATAAATTGTGTTAATATCAGTGCAGTATAACGATCGAGAACTATCATTGTTAGGAAGAAATATTAATGTATATTAATGTATTTGTTCAGCAATATGGTGCTTAACATTGGATCCATACCCAACCGTAGATGTTACCAGATACCAGATACAGAAGCCAATCATTTAACTGTAGTGTTGATCCTAACTGGAGTTCAGTATCTTATAATTAAGGTCCTTCAAATATCCCATTGAGCTTAAAATAAAGGATACCACTGAAACAGATAGGGTCTGCTTCATAGCTTGACCTACAGCTCGAATTTGACAGCGAGGGGCGGTTAAGAGCAAAACTGTACGACAAAAGAGATGATTTCAATTTTCCCATTGTGAACTTTCCATTCATATGTAGCAACATTCAAGCAGCACCAGTATATGGAGTTTATCTCTCTCAGTTGATACGATACTCCAGAGCTTGTGGTTCCTATCAGGAATTCCTTGATAGAGGGTTGCTGCTAACAAGGAATCTACTGGATCAAGGGTTCCTCTTAGTTCAGTTGAAGTCATCACTTAGAAAGTTTTACGGTAGCCACAATGACTTGGTTGATCGCTATGGAATATCTGTGTCACAAATGAACACGGATATGTTCCACTTGTCGTAAACACTGTGCGGTCCTTTCCTCATTCATGACTTATCACCGGGTTTGTAACTAGATTAGCACGACAGGTGTCACTAGTGGAGCAGGAACAGCTTACCCTTCCGGAGCACCAGAATTCATCCCCGGTTTTCAGTGGGGTTCGTGTTACTCGATCTTTAATTTTATATTTATGTTTTGTAGATCATTGTTTGTCCTTTTGTCCTTTTTCTTTGGCCATCGTGTTGTCGGTTTTTAATCGATATACGGATTCTGATTACCCCTTTGGTATCTTCAAACTCTTCTTTGACAAAAGGTATAATTATAAAATAAAACTGTTAGGTGATCATAGTTCCATCAATCGTATTTCTTTTGGTGATGCTTTATGGAAATCTGTTATTCCTCATGACAGTGCAGTTTCGGTACGAATTTACAGTGAAAGTACAGCATCATTAGATTCATAGCATTATAAGATTGGAAAGTTGATTCTAAATACCAATATGAACATCTCAAGGTCAGGCTTATTCTTAGGCTTAGGGTTGGAACCGATAAATGATTTCAGAAGTTGCCGATCACAAGACTCTGTAAATTAATTCTCATGGAGGTAGACTATATAGTTAGACCCTAGAACTGAACTAGTTTTTGATTATATTGGTCTTCAGCATTTTATTAATAATGAAATTAACTTAAATACATTCAACACATTCGTGGGGTCTTTCGTAAGGAAAAGAGAATCGAATTAATAAGAAAGTGAAGTCTTAAATTTTCGAAGTTTGTATATTTCAAAGTAAACATCCGTACATGTTTAATATTATAGAATTTCAGGCTGCAATGTTAAAATTACTATCAAGAACTAACATCCTTGCTCTATATACCACACTTAGCAGAATGAACTAAAATGAAACGTAGATATCAAATTTAGTGACGTTACGTTACAACCCGGTTGGCGAAATGTGTCCTTTGCCACTGAATCCCTTTCAAGAAATTGTTGACCATATATATATATATGCATGTCTTTAAGCTCTGTCTAGATTTCACAGTTTTGTCACCATACAATTTTTAATTGGGGACACATGTTTTTATTTTAACCAAGAGTGTGGTCATTTCTTCGATCGGATTGGAGATTTATGGGTTACGGTGTTTATTTTTTTCAGCAATTTGGTGTTTAACATTAGATCCATACCCAACAGTAAATGTTACCAGATACAACAGCCAATCATTTACCTGTAGTGTTGATACTAACTGGAATTCAGTAGGTTATTACTACGGTCCTTTTAATATCGCATTGTTTGCTGCTCCTGATGGTAAATGTAAAGACTTTGTAGATCAGTCATCAGGAGTTTATACAACAAATTTGTGATGATTCTACCAGGACGTTTTATCTCATCATTAACACCGTAACTGACGACTACAACGGGAAAACAATTAAATGTAGAGTGTTCTATACAGGAGCCAGCCCTGCTAAAGAGAGCCTTATAAATGTGCAATGTAAGTAATACAATACATATTAGTGTTATGTGCATTACCATTCATTTGTTTTATGTAATATATTAATATTAAGGTAAATGCAATTGTAGAGTATACAATATTAAGATTAGATTGACATCAACTCATGATAACACCGTAACTGACGACTACAACCGGCAAACACTACGGTGTATAGTATTATATGCAGGAATCAGCTCCCAAATACAGTGCCTTATAATTGTACACTGTAAGTAATAAACTACTTATTAATGTTATGTATATTGCCATTCATTTGTATAACATACATTAATATGTAATAGGAACGTCACATACCGCACGTTATCGTTAAGAACGTTTAGAATATTGAAAAACTGTGTATTCTTCTTCAAATAAAGTCCGGATTAATGGAAATTATTTTATTTAGCTATTTATGTCGGTAGATTCTATCAGATCTGTATTTTTGGTTTATATCCTGAATGACCGTAATAATCATACATAAATCCAGTGTTCTATATTAAAAGATGTAGCGTTTTCTCGAAAATTGGATTTTGCGGTTAACATTACGGACGTTAATAACGATGTATGCAAAATTCATTCCGATTTCCGCAGTGGTGGAACCATTTGTTTTATTTTCTTTTACAAGGGATTATCTTAATCTTGATATGATTAAAATATTTTATCTGCTTGGAGCCTATTTAAACAATGTCTATTTTTGCATGATATTTACTTTTGTGTCCTTTTTTGAGAGATCAATTCAGGTTCCCAGAAAAATTCCGATATGCTCCATTCAGGATAAAGAAATTTAATATTTTACCTCTAGTTATATACATTGTCTGTGACTATTCATTATTGGGTTCCTCTGCGGATTTTGTAATAAAAAAAAGGAATATTTCGGACATTTCCCGTATTTGGCCATCTCTAAACGTCAAAGACGTCGGGTAGATATATGACCGTAGAGTTAGACTGTGGACATCCGCTCCTTCTAAAAACTGGATGGTAAGATGAAGATTTGACTCTGATTTTAAGAAAAAAAATGGAAACATCGTAAGTAAGCTTACTTTTTGCAGATACAAGTCCTTGCAAAGCTATGTGTAAAGGGGAAAAAACACGAAAACAAACGCAATTATACTGACTTTTAAAAAATCGAAAAATTGAAAAACAAAACGTCATTTTTAACAAGCATATACATTTTCCCTTTGGTAAAATAAAAAGGCTTTCCTTTTTATGGAAAATAAGCCTTAATGATATATAGACTTCGTCTGCTAAAAGTTGCATTAATTTACTTCAAGTCCACCTTATATACGGCAAATTTCGATATTGTAGAACGGAGTACCATGGCCGTGATCGCATAGTCGATGCTTCGCAAACCTTGCAGATATACACCAAGAGTACGAATCCCATTGGAACAGTTCTGTATGTTTTGTTTTGCTTGTTTGTTTGTTGTTTTTTTTTTTGGGGGGGGGGAGGGGTTGCAACATAATGTAAGCTTCATTATGGGTGTTGGTGTAAGTAATAAAAATGTAGGTTATATATTAAGTCATTTAGTTTGTCTACATATAAGACTTGTGAGTGTACAATAGATATGTTTCGAAAGCCGTACACCAAATATGTCCTTACATATAGAAACATAACACGATTTTATATGCAAGCGGTTAATTTCATATTTTTCTTCATCAATATTTACTATTCTGCGGATTTTTTTCCAACATCACATAAATAGTCATTCATAGAATAAAGCAATTTAGCACATGTCGTTTTCATCTGGAGCTTTTCTTAATATAGTTATTTTCTTATATCCTGTATTTGAGAAGTAAAATCGTCTGCTATGTTTTGTTTATACGCATGATACATCATCAACACTATAAGTAATAAATTTACGAGTATGAAGCGCAAGAGCACAATAGCCATGATCGCATAGGCGCATCGACGGCATAAGAAATCGTGGTTAACGGTCGAGAAGTGTCCAAAAATACATCTTTAATATGACAGATAATTTTCAATGGACAAAGGTGCGATCTCCAAATACACCATTGCTTTTTAAACGATAGATCGAGTGCTTGTTCTTGAGATATTAAAAACAGAAAAAGCCGTTCGCGGTCGTTTTATATCCTATTCAAAATATTCTAGACGAGGGACATTATTTATCCAGAAAACAAGTGGGAGCTGCTCTGACGAAAATCAAAAATTGGGATTTGCCTGTTAACTGTACAAGTCGAGATGGCCTAAAAATGTTAGATGCAGGAGTTCACCTGTCTGATAAGCACACATTGCTAAAGAAGACGCACAGACCGTTTAAAAAACAATACAACACTTTCTATCCAACTCCACTTATGCTTCAACAAATGGTGAAGAAACAACATATTCTATTATTTCTAAAATTGCTTTCAAGTGTATCTTGCCTTGTCTCCGATCGCTCGAGTGTAATGCAAAAAATCAAATACGCTTTTTAATGAATAGATAGAAAATCTTTTTAAGGAAGATATTCCTCCTTTCAGTGTACATGCAAAATTGCGCAGTGTTTCCGTTTTGCAGAAAAATCTGCTGACAATCATCCAAACATTTCAGAAAGTTAATTATGTAACATGTTCATTGGTACATACAAAATTATGAAAATACACATTTTAAGTTATTTGTACAAAAATATTACAAATCCAGGAAAAAAAATATGTTTTCACGTAAATAACGTTTTTCATAGAAGCTAAAAAAAAGAATAAATACTGTATCTGATGGAATTTGCTTTAATTCGTATTGACACAACAATAACAAAAACAAAACAAAACAAAACAAAAACAAAAAACGAAAAACGAAACAAAACTCATAAAAAAAAACCACATGCATCAACAATATATATTTAACTGCATACAAAATGCTTTTATGGATATCGACAGTCTTTAATTTGAAGACTTAATCTTTTTGATATGTCGTATACTATAATTGACTTGGGAAACTGAGAGAACAACCAAACCTAGGCACGTAACTGCCAAATGTATTACAGTACAATGTACTTCACCTTTTTTTAATAGTTTGGAGTCCAAACTCGAGAGATGGAGTTAATGGTGGCTTCACATATATATGTGGTACTGTGGTATGTTTTTTTTTACAAACTACGGCTAATTTTTGATATTCTGTGTAAGTTATAGGATAAACGCATTGAAGAGAAACATATGAAATACGATCAACATAAACATTGTGTGATCTGGTGTGTCCTAGAGTAGGTTTTTTCTTAAACTCTACACTGACAAATGAAAGTTTAGTCTGTGAAAGGGTTAATATAAATAAGGAACAAAATTGTATGAATTCCGATTGAGATAAGATATGATATAAGAAGTGCAACAATACCCCCACCCGGTCGGAACTCGCAACACAAGAAATAATGAACTGATGTACGGAATAGTAAATGAAGCAAATATAAACATGGTCACTCATGTAATAGGGGGACAACCATTTTATTGTGTCGAGGGGAGGGGGGAGGGGAGTTTGCACTGAATCTAACAGAATTTCTCTGTCAGCAAAGACCATATCAAGACATTTACTTTCATCAACACTGGCGTTCTCCCATCAAAAAGCTACACGCAAAAGCAAGAAAAACAACAACATAAAACGCCATTTTGGAAATTTCTGTTAAATTATTAACTATCAGGGAGTCCATCGTTCATTAATTCTTTATTTTCAATATTTTGACAATGAATTAATTTATTTTCATTGTGATGGAGATCAAATTATTTATGTTCGTCAAAAAATGAGGATTGAAATATTTATTTAAAAAATCTACCTGGTTTTGTTTTCTTCATATACACATCAGTGGTTACCATATGGCAGCCGAAATTGTTCAACCAATGATAATATGACATTACCTGCTTGAAAATATTCTGTCGGCAATAACAACATTTTTAAATTATACTAATGTCATGTTTATTTTTGTAAATTACTATAGCCATTCAATTAAAGAAGTGGATCTCTTGTATCAACATCTTGACGTCGCAGCGGACATTTCTATAAATGGGCTAAAACCCAGATTTTGAAATTTACTGTATTTTGAATTATCCGAAGTAGGAATTATGTACTAGTGATTTTATCTACTAACTATGCAAAATTCAGCAATTTCATGTTATTCAATATCTACAATTATCTGGAAATAAAGTTACACGGGTAGCTTCATATGTCACTTTTTATCCTTGTTCGAACAAAATCCCACAAATTCGCACAAAGGTAATGAATTTTTTGAAAACTCAAAATGTTGTAACTTTTTAAAGGGTTGACTGATATCCCAAAAATAAAATTATATGGAATCCTTGTCGATGTATCTTTTTGATATTTCGTATGGATAAAGCCTTTATTTCAAAGGAATAAAATCATGTGACATACCTATATATTAAGGTAGATACAACTATAGAGCATACAATATTAAGATTATAGTTACATCTACAATTATGCGCCATATATCTGTTCCCACTCAATTTTTTTACTATGTATTTCATATAAACACACATTTTTTTCAAAAAATTGTCCTGAATTTATTTCTTGTCCGATTTTATGATTTGTTTTACTATTAAAATCAGATATACCTGCAGTTTTTATAATTCAGTTTACTTTTAGAAATGATGATTTAAACACAAATATTAATTTTTAACGTCATTATTCCCTAAATACCTATGTTATTTTTGAACACAAAAACTTAATTGTGCCTTTAAATCATGATTTCTCCAAAAGTATTAATAAACAAATTATTACAAAATTATCAGAAAATTTATCAACAAATTCTGAGATTATTGGTGTAAATTTCATCAAAATCGGACCAGTAATGACTTCAGGATATTGATTTGAAAAAATGTGGTTTTATATGAAATATATAGTAAATTATTTGAGTGGGAACAGATATATGGCACATAACTGTAATCATGATAATCTTGTACTTACGAGTGAAATAGTTTTACTTCATTAAATCATGGAGTTATCATCTCTAATCTTTATTGCGGAATAGTCATTAAATTGAAAAACAATTATGTGGAACCAACTAGCTAGCTTAAATGATTCTTATTAATTTGATAGAATTAAAGATCATGAATTATTCTACACCTCCACTGAATCGTAAAATAATGTGCTACAATATATATGCTTGTTGTGCTATGAATGAAAGATATTACTGCAATATTTCGACTGAAAGCGAGCAACCCCAAGATCAGACGATATTATTTTTATCATAAAGAAAGACATATTTTAATCCTTCTTTATACTATATCTGATGTTAATAGTGAAAGTAACTGTTTTACTTAATGTAACATTTGGTAGTGGTATATATTAATATTTTTAGATACAGGCTATTTAGATCATTTTTCTTTTAATAGGAGACAATGTTTACATTGTAGAGTAATTATGTTATAAAGGGTAAGGGTTGTAGAGAGTTCTCGTCACATTCATTAATCTTAAGCTGCATCGTAAATACAAGATTGATATGGTGAAGAAGGATCAGAGCTTAATGGTGATTACTTATAACATACCTGTGTCCAGTCACCCTTGTATGTAAAGGTTGGTCAGTTTCAAAACAAATGTACAAAATGTAAGGTCGCAAACAGTACACTCAATTCTATGAATGATATTTTCAATGGTACAATTCAGTGGTTTTGTACTTTTACTATAACATGTTTACTAGTAAATTTGGGGAATGTAAATAAAATTCCACATGTTTCACATTGTGTTCCCTTTTTCTTTTATTATTTTTGGTCGTGCAATATTATATAGACGCACAAAATAGCAGGAATAATACCCAAATTTAAAAGTTCGGCTTTACTCGTTAGACCGGGATATTAGCTTTAGATGGTGTGGTATTTTGGTGTACATATTGAATACATTCTGTCTGTTTGAAAGAGGGTATCCACACAATATACAGCATGCTGATCCGGGAAAAGACTGTTGCGTCTCATAAGTTAAAAACAAATGGTAAGCAAACTGAATGAATCCTGCAAGATTAAAAAGGGACACCCATAATACCGCATATTGACCCGGGCTACCAACATTGGCGCCTGTCTACATAACTCACCAAAGTGTACCCGCACGGGTCGATACATTCGCTACTAGGTGGGGTTCTAGCTTGAAGTCGATTCACAAATTATATCTTGTCCAGAAATCAAATACAATCTGCAAGTTTGACAGATGATATACCTCAAAATACATGTTATTTACATAGAACACCTTCTTTGAAGCCTCAGAAGAGAACTCCCACAATTTTCCCTGCTCAGGTCGATGCATCTTTTTTTAATTTTATCTCACTTTGAACCATCTCAGTTTGAACCTAACAACATTTCTACCCGGGTGAAAAAAAACAAGTATCCAACTAAAAGTTAAAGTTCTCTCCATTAATAACTTTGTGTTTTAAACTGATAATAGATTAAACATAATTATGGTTTATGTTTCATAAGAAACAGTTTGACAAAAAAGTGGATCTTTGGCATGATTAGATGAAACATAGAGAGAAGGCTCCATATTTACCTGTTGATCTTGAAAAGATTATGATACGGGCGTTTGTTCATACCTTCGGCCCTCTGAATAATATGGGTGTCTCGTGTTGATAGGATGTGATATCAAAATTGCCATATCTTAACCTATTTATCATATATTTTCAATTCCATTAAAATACACTGAAATTCTAAATAATGTATTTTTGAGGAAATTTCCTCATGCTACGTACACATGTTGATACACAACAGTAAAAGTGATACATTTGGTAAACAATCAAATTGCAATGTATTCCTTATCAAATATGGTGGCAATATAAATTATCTTACTTATAGATCAAATCAAATCGTGAAGAAGAAAAAAACCCAGTCAGTGTCCGTTGAAAAATATTTCAAATAATTTGTTTTGAATGTTATATTTGAACAAGTGAAAATGAATATACTCCTTTTTCACTTCAAGTAACATTTTTTATCATGGATAATCATTATTTCAAACAAGATTCGGAAATCCAAATACATTAGATTTTACAAAATTCTAAGAAGAACAAAGGTAATATATAAAATATCAAACGAATTTTCCTTGAAATTGTACGGGTAAAGATGCAGACTTGACTTAAGAACTTTGTGTCCGTGTTTGAATATCATTGTCAATGTAAGTCATCAATTCATTTCTTTTCGGAATTGTTAGATTCGTTAGCTTGTTTTACCAGTCGAGTAGACCCACGGACTTGATTGTTGGTGGTATATTTATACAAAGGATTAGCGGGTACTTAATTTATCGAGTCTCGCTAGTGTAACAGTCTGCACGTATTCGTTTATTGTTGGGATTTAATGGCGTCTACAGACGATATTCTTATGGAAAGTGAACCTGAACATCAAGGAAACCGAGACGAATTGAGTAATTCTAATCAAATGAGTTTGATGAACACTGTAATTGACCGAGCTTTAGAGCATCAAAGCAAATTCCTCATTGATCAAATAGATTCAAAATTAGACACAGTGACCAGGCCAGTACCTGCTACTGTCGACGAATTTGATTTTCGCCAAGAAGGGAATAAAATAGAGCACAAGTTTAATTCCCAATGCTTAGATAAGCTTTCTGAAGTCCTACGTTTGATTCAGTCTGGTCATAATGAAGACGCAGAAGATGTTGTAAAGTCGGAGATCAGCGAAATTCGGCATCGCAACAAACTTATCAAGATTGCCGACCGTCACAGATGGGATACGGTTCGGGAGTAGACTTTACATCCTTTGGCTGACGACAATGATGATGCCACTAAGTTGCGCACAGCCATCGCAAGTACTTCTCGTAACTGGAACGTTTCCAAGCCATACGACAGGAAACTTCCAACTCAACCTAGCCAAGGATATGGTGGATTCGCCGGTCGTCAAGACTATCTTTTTCGTAGGAAAGTCAGGCCAAAAGAAAATTCAGCAACAATATTTGCACCAGGTTCTTGTTTTCTTTCCCACCTGCCCGGAGACTTTGCAAAGCATTGCCCATGCAAAGCCACCAGTTCGCAACAATGGACCCAACGACAGCAATTACAGCCACCAAATTCAGCTAACGTAGGTCAAGCCTCCCGGCAATAATGTAGTCATAAATGAAGTTGAGTATTTTAGCTGTTCAGATTATGTGCTTAAGCATGGTTCTTATGTGGTCAAGGGCAATTTAAGAAAACACTTACATTTTTGTGAAAAAATATTTTGTGTATAACCCAATATATCGCTGAAATTATTGAATTCGGTTTTAAAATACCTTTATTAAAAGTTCCCAGTCAAATCTTTTGTAGAAACAATTGATCAGCTAGAAATCATTATAATTTCGTTGAAAATGCTATCCGTGAATTGTTAGATGCCGGTTGTATTAAAGAAAGCTATGCACGTCCACATTGTGTGAATCCACTTACAGTTTCGGTAAACAGTTCGTGTAAAGGTCGACTTATTTTGGATTTGATGCATGTAAATTGCTTGAAAGAACATTTGTCAAATAATGACTAGACATTTACATGTACCTATTCAAAACAGAGTGTCTTGGGAAAAGCCTGTTATTTAGACAAACTCGTATTTGACGAATTGTTGTTTTGGTCTAACAATTTAGATACCTTATCTTTTAGATCTTTGGCACCCGTCTTTAGAGTGCCAGAGATAATTTTATTTACAGATGTTAGTAGTTTTGCAGGTGCAGGGGTTTTATTTGAATCTCAGAACAAGGTATCTCATTCTATGTTTAAGGAAACCAAAATGCAAAAAAGTTCAACTTTCAGAGAGCTTAGAGATGTATAGTTTTCTTTGCAAAGTTTATCGGCTCAATTACATTGTAAATTTGTGAAACTCTATACCGACAATAAGAATGTCCTTCGCATTATTTGCGTGGGTAGTACAGTATAGGTATGATTTACAGACATTAGCTATTTCAATTTTCCGAATTTGTATCACGGCAAATGTCGCCTTAGAAGTCGCATGGGTACCTATAGCTTTACACTTCACAGCAGATCACTTTCCAGTACAGCAGTTCGATTCCTTCGGTGTGAAATATAATTCCTGTTGAATTAAGTATCATTTAGCTCCAATTCACAACCTTTCCTAATATTTCCCGTTGTAATTGTTTACAGTTCAAGTCACTTGACTTTACTGATATATTCGTATCCAAATACAATGATATAAATTCAAGCTGTTACATAAATCCCAAATTTCTGACTGGCTGCTCTGAAATTTGCTGACCCTTGTATAGTTGTGTAGAAACTATAGAAGATTCATGGAAAATTTGCATCTTAATTATCCAATAATCCTAAAGTTCAAATATTAAAACTTCTAAGAAACTGTTTCTATTTTTAGTAACCTATTTGAATTGATGATGCAATACTATCATTATCTTTGTAAAAAAAAATGTATTCACCATGAACACAATAATGCATCATTTGTATTACATATGCATAACATCACAAATATTTAATTAGGTATAAGATACTAATAATTATTCGGACTTATTGCGATGAAATAATGATACGGACATTTGTCAATAATTCTTATTAAATTTTAATGCAATATAAATATCAATGTTTCAGATCAACCCATGACATCACCCACAATAACACAGACACCAGTTGGACAAATTATTGAAGGTAGCAAAGTAACTCTTACATGTACCATACAAGGAGGAAATCCTGTAGCTACGATCACGTGGTCATGTGATGGAGCCACTCAGATGACTCCAACAGGAAGTCCATCTACCTTAGACGCCATCTCTAGTATAGAACTTGTAACTTCTAAACACAACAATTGACAAATATGTACATGCACCGGGAGACATCTATTATGGACAAGTGATAAAACACAACAACACACCATAACTGTATAGTGTAAGTATAGATTATATTGTGATTGAGTATCTCGACTGTACCCTACTGATGGCGTATGGAAGTTTAATGCGCAGATGTTCTTAAAGATGAAAACAGATGCATTGATACAATGTAATAGTATCAAAATGCAAAACAGGACATTCTGTTCATAAATATACTACTGTTAAAATGTAAATATAGATTATTACATGGCATTTTTCGTATCATTCCCTTTATCAGCCCTAGGCCATTTTACAAGCACGAGAGCCGATAGGCTCAAGGGATGATATATGATATGCAAAATGACATGTTATAATAACTGATTTGTACCAAAATGTTTCGTCATTTTTGGATATAATCAAATACATAGTTACAGAACAAGAAATGTATTGCTTGAATATGTAAATCCAATAAAGGCACTTTTTAGCACTTTCAATATCATAAGAGAGACAATTGACAGTTAAAAATGTGTTGTTGTAAATATTCAATAAAACAGTTTAGTTAGCTATGTTCGTAAACAGTTTTCCGGAAATTCACGAAGTGAACTTACAAAAATTGACGGAAGCAGTAAATAAACTTGCTTTATCATCCCCCTTGAGCCATTCTTGTGAAACTGGGTGAAATAAACATGATTCTTCTTATTTTTCTAAACAAAACTCAACGTTTTATCACAGAGTAAAATGTTAGCTAAATTATCAACAAGTATATTAGAAAAAAAAATATATATCCGGTTTGCCTTCCAGTAAAACATTCTCTACTCGATTCTATGAACGAAAATGGACTCTATGCTGTTCGGATTTTATTTATATGGGACGAAGTCCCAACTATGGTAGACATAGCAATATTTTTCGTGTCACAAATGGCTTAAATTCCTTGCACAGGAAATGACACACCGGAATCCAATACATGGCTAAATCTGTTAAATCGGATGCGCAGTAATCTGGAAGGGTGCAGGACGTTTCGTAACCTGGCCATTTCGTACCAGTTCGTTTCATATCTACATCGGGACGTTTCGCACCGGGGTAAAAATGTATAGTGAGACGTTTCGTATCTTCTTTTCAACTCATAGACTCGTAATAAACTCGTTAATTAAAATGATGTATGCATAGTTGAAACTCTGGAACTACTTCCGGTTATGAATGAAAAAAAATGACTCAAAATCGCCGTGTGTTCTAGCTCATTAAGCATATACCATGGGACCGACAATATCATTTACCAGAGTTTCATTTCTTCCTCCTCCTGTCCGAAATAATATTTTCTATGAAATTGAGACGTTGGGTTTGGGTTCCTCTATTTTCCCCCTCTTTTAAGTCTGGATCCGCCCCCGGTCTACCTTGTAAAAAATAATAGGTCCATATATATCTGAGTTAATATTGTTTAAAAAAAATATTGGACTTCGTCCCAATTTATGTAACACCTATTATATTATCAGAGCGTATTTCACCATTACAATAAATGCACAGACACTTGCCTGTGGATAATCAGAGACAGTCATTGTTTTCTGGTATTTTGTCAAAATGTCTGTAACTATTCTGATTCGAATAACAGTGGTGTTGAAAAGATGAAGACGCCCACATATAGCGTTTAACTGCAGGCTATCGAATGTTTCACACCCAATAGTCGGTAAGAGGACTATTCATAATGTAGACCCTACAGCGATTGTCGATTTAGAACAGCAATATAAGCGTTCTTCCTTTACTTTGTGTCTAAGTGGAATGTTTGTTATTCTGTCATGTTCCTTTACATTCATATGCTTTCTTACTAATAATTCTATAATTTGATTGTGCATCAGTCATGTTGTCAGAAAGTTCTGAATATTAGCCATGTTCTACTAACTGTAATATAATCATGAAATTTCTCTGTGTACATGTTTTTTCATACTAATTGTATATATTTGTATAATATATGATATTGTACCAGTGGTGTTGTAAGGACGTTGTATAGTTCAAACTGTAATCTACTCTAAACATAAGTATTGATCTACTATCAGTAATATAATCATCTAATTTCAGATGATCCAACATCAACCCCTTCTATTATACAGACCCCACTAGGTCCTATAAATGAGAATTCAACTGTTATTCTGACATGCGACATACAGGGAGGTAATCCACTAGCCACAATTACGTGGACGTGTAAAGGATCGTCACCAATAAATCCAACAGAAAGTCCACCAACTAATACAGTGACATCTAGTGTACAATTGACAGTTAATAGTAATGATAATGGTAGAATGTGTACATGCATAGGACACCATACTGTCTGGACAACTGATAAAACCACAGGTCATACACTTGATGTCAGATGTAAGTAGAAATGTTACTGCTGTTTGTATCATATCCCTAGTATCTTCCTCCCAAATAATGGGTGAGAAATAAATTATTGGCTTTTATGTAACTTTAAATAATTGGTTTGTATATATATTTTATATCTAGTTTATTCCTTTTTTTTGTGTATTTACTATGACAGACAGCCCATGACAGACAGGATCACGCGACCGTGTCTGTCATGAATGCAATGACCAATCAGATTGAATATGGCGACCTATGACGGGAAACTAAGAGTGTCAGATTGAAAGCCATATTTACAACAATACACAACAATAATCAAGACGCCTACCTTGCAAATTTATTTTAGTTATATTTTATCAAAATTGAAGGTTACGCGACACCAAATGACGTCTGATCTTTACGTTTTAAACCGGAAGTGTTCATATGACGTCATGGTGTTAATGCACCAAAGATGTCAACAACATTTAGCAGAATTTTAATTTGTGTGATTGTTAGATCAGGGATATGCAATAATACATTGTTATGTCCAGTATTACACTGAAGAATTATAATGATTAAACGGTTCTTTTCACGAGTTCATAAATACATGTGTACACGGGATTGATGCACTCACAAACTTTACATAAACGTCCTTATATCTCCTAGCATGTGGTTATCTAGTTTCGTAGCCGAAATGTGAACATTGTTAAAAACGGAAGAAATAGGTTCTTACACTCGTCTCTATTGAAAATTTGGGATTTTTTCCACTCGTGTGAAATATTCTACGTCTTTTTACTCGTTCCGCTACGCTCCACTCGTGAAAAGACGGAATTTCTCACACTCGTGGAAGAAATTGCAGATCTTTAATAGAGATTCGTGTAAGAACCTTTTAATCTTCCACGTAAGTCAAGAACAGACATTGACTAGTTACATTGCATATAGGTTTAAATAATTGGTTTGTAGATATATTATGTGTTAAGCATGTTCCAAAAGAGTACAGGACTAGTGTTAACTCTGTAAGTCAAATGAAAGATTAATTAATAGTTATAAATATATATTTAAAGTAAAATATATCCCTTCCATATCAAGGATAAATATTAACTTCTCATGTCAAGTGTATTTAGTAAGCATGTACGGGTCTGTCATACATTATGAATTAAAACTGAGAATACATACTACAATTATTAAAATGTGTGTAAATAGACCTGGTAATATAATATAGTTATTACACATATGTATTGCATGTATTTAAAATACGTTGTGTTTACAAAATATGCAGACATTTCTCATCGCACGTTTAATAAATATAAATTTCAATATCTTAGATAAACCAATGAGATCACCTACAATAACACAGACACCAGTTGGACCAATTATTGAAGGTAATACAGTAACTCTTACATGTACCGCACAAGGAGGAAATCCTGTAGCTATGATCACGTGGTCATGTGATGGAGCCACTCAGATAACCCCAACAGGAAGTCCATCTACTGTAGAAGCCATCTCTAGTGTAGAACTTGTAACTTCCAAAAACAGCAATGGACAAATATGTACATGTACAGGAAGACATCTATTATGGACAGATGACAAAACACAACAACACAACATAACTGTATATTGTAAGCGTAAAATAGTTTGTAATATGGTATCGTGGATGTACGTTCATGATTGTTAATAACAGGTTAATGTGAACATTCTAAGAATATTTACAATTGGTGCACTATCACAAAGAGATAGCATCAATGCTTAAGACATGACATTTCTATTTGTACATATCTGTTCTTACTAATTGTATATAATTGTATAATATGATATTGTACCGGTGGTGCTGTAATGACCTGATATGCAGATCCTAGATCGTTTTACCGATATTTCGCATCGTTTGCGTGTATCGTTCGTTCGTTTTTCGTTCGTTTGCGTTTCATTCGTGTAATTGGTTCGTTCGTTTCGTTCGTCAGTTTAATTAGACGAACGAACGATACACGAAACGAACGAACGAACGATAAAAAACAGCCAAGGCTATACAAATGTAAAATACTTTATATTTACCATAAAATCTGACGATATATTCAATAAAATGCCCTGCTGGGGTGTTGGGTGTTAAGCAAAACCTAACATTTAAATTTTGTGAAAACTGAAATTTATTTACACATTCCAATTTCTTTCGAGTTAAAAACAAAATAAATAGTGCATTAACAATTCATAAACACAAGTAAAATATATACCCATTGGAAACATTCAAACGGGCATATGCGCAAAGTTAGAGGGTGTGCGATGTTACATGTACCAGACTGGACTTTTTTTTTTATTTTTGAAGGGTAAACATATTTAATAAATGCATTTTTTCTATTATTTACTCTAAGGACAAACAAACAAGAAATCATCTACATGTGTAACATCTACATGTATGTAAACAAACGCCACTGGCAGTTTATCCTGGGAAATACATGTACTGCAGGTGTGAAATGTCAACTCTTCATGTCATTCTAATTAACAATTATATGACCTTTTGAAGCCATACACCTCTCGGACAGCTTTACCGGGAAATAACTGATACACCTATGTATGGCTGTCAATACAGGATCCGAGTAATTATACAAATATAAAGTCATATTTGGAAGTCAAATATATGAGATTTAAAATCTAATCATAAATACATTTATTAAACACATTGATAATATAAACTATTTAATATAAATTGTATTATCCTATTACTTTACCGACTAATTTATCATGTATATAGATGAAATGCATATAAAATATAAGATTACATTGTAGTTCATCACATCAATTTGCACAAGTCATTCAAATAATAACACGATACTATATTGTACTTCTATAGAACGAGGATCGTTTGTCATTGGATAATATATGGCTACGCTCCAATGATTCGTTCGGTCGTTTCGTGTCCCGTGTGTTCGTTCGTTTGCGTTTTCCGTATAGTTCGTTCGTTCGTGTATGGTGCGCTCGGTTCGTGTATCGTGCGTTTTTCGTATCGTTCGTGTGAAGCGTTCGTTCGTTTTTCCTTCGTTTCGTTTGCGATTTTCCTTCGTTTGCGTTTGGTGCGCATTGTAAACTTATACGATCAAGGATCTGTAGTTCAAACATAATCTACTATAAATATAAGTATTGATCTAATATAATCATCTAATTTCAGATGAACCAACTTCAGCGCCATCTATTATACAGACACCATCAGGTCCTATCAATGAGAGTTCAACTGTTATTCTGACATGCGACATACAGGGAGGTAATCCACTAGCCACAATTACATGGACGTGTGAAGGATCGTCACCAATAAATCTAACAGAAAGTCCACCAACTAATACAGTGACATCTAGTGTACAATTGACAGTTCATGGTAATGATAATGGTAGAATGTGTACATGTATTGGACACCATCAGGTCTGGACAACTGATAAAACCACAGGTCATACACTTGATGTCAGATGTAAGTAGAAAAAATATTACTGCTGTTTGTATCATATCCCTAGTATCTTCCACCCACATAATGTGGGAGAAATGAATTATTTGGTTTTATGTAACTTTAAATAATTGGTTTGTATATATATTTTATATCTAGTTTATTCCGGTTTTTTTGTGTATTTACTATGACAGACAGCCCATGACAGACAGGATCACGCGACCGTGTCTGTCATGAATGCAATGACCAATCAGATTGAATAAGGCGACCGACGACGGGAAACTAAGAGTCTCAGATTGAAAGCCATATTTACAACAATACACAACAATAATCAAGACGCCTACCTTGCAAACTTATTTTAGTTATATTTTATCAAAATTGAAGCTTACACGACACCAAATGACGTCTGATCTTTGCGTTTTAAACCGGAAGTGTTCATATGACGTCATGGTGTTAATGCACCAAAGACGTCAACACCATATAGCAGAATTTTAATTTGTGTGATTGTTAGACCAGGAATATGCAATAATACATTGTTATGTTCAGTATTACACTGAAGAATTATAATGATTAAACGGTTCTTTTCACGAGCTCATAAATGCATGTGTACACGGGATTGATGCACTCACAAACTTTACATAAACGTCCTTATATCTCCTAGCACGTGGTTATCTAGTTTCGAAGCCGAAATGTGAACATTGTTAAAAACGGAAGAAATAGGTTCTTACACTCGTCTCTATTGAAAATTTGGGATTTCTTCCACTCGTGTGAAATATTCTACGTCTTTTTACTCGTTCCGCTACGCTCCACTCGTGAAAAGACGGAATTTCTCACACTCGTGGAAGAAATTGCAGATCTTTAATAGAGATTCGTGTAAGAACCTTTTAATCTTCCACGTAAGTCAAGAACAGGCATTGACTAGTTACATTGCATATAGGTTTAAATAATTGGTTTGTAGATATATTATGTGTTAAGCATGTTCCAAAAGAGTACAGGACTAGTGTTAACTCTTTAAGTCAAATGAAAGATTAATTAATAGTTATAAATATATATTTAAAGTAAAATATATCCCTTCCATATCAAGGATAAATATTAACTTGTCATGTCAAGTGTATTTAGTAAGCATCCACGGGTCTGTCATACATTATGAATTAAAACTGAGAATACATACTACAATTATTAAAATGTGTGTAGATAGACCTGGTAATATAATATCGTTATTACACATATGTATTGCATGTACTTAAATTACGTTGTGTTAACAAAATATGCAGACATTTGTCATCGCAGGTTTAATAAATATAAATTTCAATATCTTAGATAAACCAATGACATCACCTACAATAACACAGACACCAGTTAGGCCAATTATTGAAGGCAACAAAGTAACACTTACATGTACCATACAAGGAGGAAATCCTGTAGCTATGATCACGTGGTCATGTGATGGAGCCACTCAGATAACTCCAACAAGAAATCCATCTACTGTAAACGCCATCTCTAGTGTAGAACTTGTAGCTTCCAGAAATGGACAAATATGTACATGTACAGGAAGACATCTATTATGGACAAATGACAAAGCACAACAACACAACATAACTGTATATTGTAAGTATAAAATAGAATGTAATATGGTTTCGTGAGTGTATGTACATGATTCTTAGAAATAGGTCCATGTGTATATTTGAAGAAATATGTGCAATTGATGAACTGCTACAAATCGTATCCGCAAGGTTGTGAAATTAAATAAACCAATGATCATTATTAGTTATTCATAGTAATCACTCTGTATTCAGTGGATCGGTTAAAATTTCAATACACCTTCTTGAAGTATATTTGTTTGAAATTACGCACATCATCAGAATAAAGTGTTGTATCTATGACAGCATCAAATGTATGAATGCACATTGTATGTTATATTATGCTTGATGAATTCTTTTTGAAAATATTGGTGGTTACGTCTTTAGCGATATGATGGTTGAATTGATCATGTGTTCTTATTCCGAACTAGTATCATGGTGTGAGGATGAAAGTGCAATTTCATGTAACCTTAGTCGGATGCCACTCCCTATAGTTACTACATGTTGCATACTAGTTGGACATACATGTATTTGCGAGATAAGTTGCAGTTAATGCATAAATATGTAAGACTCAGATCGACGTCCAGCCTCTAATCGACGTCCAATCCTCAAATCGGCGTCCAATTCTCAAATATATGTCCGTTTATCACTTTCTCAAATAGACGTATACTTTAAATGATGTCTCACCCGTTAGGACATGGTTTTGAAACAATGATGGAGAAGTTACCAGATCAGATTCAGAGTACATTGTACATTCTACTTTAGCGGAACCTAACGCTAATCCTAACTTAACCTTAACCCTAAGCTTAGCCCTAAGCCTAACCCTAACACTAACTTTAACCCTAAACCTAACCCTAATCCTAACCGTAACCATAATCCTTAGGATCTAACCTGAACCCGAAGCTTAAATAATATTAATTAATGAGAAAATGCTCCAAAAAAAACCACACACACATACACACAAAAACACAAAAAAAAAATACTTTAAAGAAACAGATAAAGAAAAACACGCCTATAAAACTGTCATTACAATTGTATTTGATGGCAAACTTTGATCGTGTGATGGGGCCTATAGAGATGCGAGTTTGGGAAGGCGATTGATTTGAGAATATCGTAAAATTGGACCGTGATTTGAGATAATGACATCAGTGGACCCCGATTTGAGGAGTGGACGTCGATTTGAGTCCGGACGTCGATCTGATTCTATCATATATATGTATTATTCATATTTTATCATCATATACCCATAATATTTACTGCCAACCATCGAAAGTGAAAAGTGACAAATTCCAAACAGAGGTGGTAAAGGTACAAACTAGCTACCATTTGACTTCTTCAACTTTGATTGGTATTGGCCATTCATCCCGACAATGCCAGGATGTATAGGTGGTTAATACAATGAACTGGTATGCAGTGCATCACTACGTGCAATGTGCTATATGTAGCAGCATTCCAACAGCACCTGGATATGGAGTGCATATTTGCTCAGTTTGAATCTATCGTGAAATGAAAAAATAATCTGTAATAAACAATAATATTGTTAATAAAGGCTACTATGAATTGGACTAAACCCACACGAATTTAATAGAATAATGAGAATGATTTCAATAAATAATTTGGACATATCTTTATTTATATTTAATCTTTTATTTTGTTTTAAATTTTTTCCGATAGCTTTCATTTCGAAGTTTTTGACGTATCTTTCTATATTGAATTTTTAGTATTTGGCAGTAATTCGTTTTTGTGGGTGTTGTCATGCTTATATCCAGGTTGCCCATGACACATTGGTACTTTACCTGCATTGAGATTAGTTTTTGCTTACATTAAATAAGTGGGCTTCCAGAGGGAATGTGATGTAGTTTGTGAATATGTAAAACTGCATACACGTGAAATTAGGCATTAATGAATAATGCAACATACCTTGATTCACAACATGGCGGAATCTTTGCTTCTCAGAAGCGAGGTGTTGTTCAGTAAGTAAACTGGTGAATAGAAGGCACTGCAATTTTCCGACGTTTGCATACGTGCATAGCTGTCATGAACATGATACGAGAATATAATAAATGACTTAAGTTAAATTCTATGTTGTAACACAGAGTATTCAATTTTGTAAAGTGATCTAAATAGAACGACCTGTACTGTTCTGTAAATATATACAATTTGCCATCTGTATGACAGTACATTATTGATTGATTTGATTTGATTTTTGGTGTTTAACGCCACTTTTAACAATATTTCAGCTATATCATGGCGACTAGTTTTAGTAGTGGAGGAAGCCGGAGAGAACCACCGACCATGGGCAAGCAACTGGTAAACTTTATCACTTGCGGCTGCGAGTCGAGTGCACCCTTTTTTGTCAGTAAATTATTGTACAATAGTATTCCTATATATATTTAAAGATCACCCAAGGGCGTCCATCAGTCTGGATACTACAATTGCAATAACAGATAAACATCGTTTTCTCAACATAACAGTACCACTTATTTCATACCCGCGCCCGACTTTGATAAGATGGACATTTATTCAGAATGGAACTACAAACGAAACGGATGTAGACAATAAATATATAACAACAACGTATGGTGTCTATCAACATGTGTCTCAGTTGATCAAAGACGGTGTGACTGATTCAGAATATGGACTATACTCAATTAATGTTTCAAATAATATTGACCCAGATTTTACGCATAAGTTCCAGGTTGTTAAAGAAAGTAAGTATGTTTTAATTAATTGTATCATTATGATAATATAGTAATTATTAAACCTTAGATCGCAAATCATACAACTGTCTCAAGTTCCTAATACATTCATAATAATATCTATAATGTTTTCAATGGATCATAACTTGAAATTTATTAAAATCTATATATTTGTTAGTTTGAAACGATTGAGTACGAATCCCTCGTCAGGTTAACATTATTGTACATGATCACCAATAGCGTTGCTAATTTTATTGTTCATACTATAGCAATTATCATATAATGCCACTTTAGAAGAATGATTATAAATACATTTTTAGACAAACCTACTGCCCCTACCGTTTTCTACGTTGTGTGTAAAACGACATCAGCTGTTGTATTGTGGAGATCAGAGTTTAACGGTGGATCAAAACAGGAGTTTTATGTACAGTATTGGAGAATATCACAGTCATCACCGTCAATGTTATCACCATTTATACCTGATCCTGTTGTAACAGCTGACCTAAAGTACAAAGTCAACGACTTGGTACCAGATACCATTTATATGTTTCAAATAATCGCTAGGAATGATTTAGGGGATTCATTGTCGAAATCGGCGAAATGTGCAACAGACCAAAGTATGTATGTTCGACTATTAATTAATGTAGAACTTTCGAAGTATTTCAGTACACTGTTAAACATAAACCAAGTAGGCCATGTTTTTTTTTGTTGGTATTGTCATTTTGTTCTTGTAGTTTTATTATAAATACGATTAATATAAAACTGCATGTATATCTATGTCTTAGGGCTGAAATTATAAGCTACTTACTCATGTGTTGAGTTGTTCTAATATGACCACAGTATTTAAACGTAGTTTATAGTAAGAAATGTCATTTTTACCATTTAATGAATGAAGGGTAAATATTTCCTGCTTCATTGGTTGTACCCGTTGTGTTAATCTTGTTATAAACCCGATGATCAGTTATAAATGAGGAAAAGATCGGATTTTGATTATGACAAACGAAGCATATTCTAGTCATTTGTGACACAGATATTCAGTAACAGTAAACAGAGTCATGGTAGCGACCCTTAAACCGGTAAATTAATGAGTTCAACTTAACCACTAAAATCCTTAACTTGAACAGCTTCCCTGTAAACAGCAAATCTATTTCTAAGAAATTATGATAGGAACCACAATCTCTGGAATATTATATAGACTAAGATATATACTCCATATACATCTCACTGTAGTAAGGTATTTTATGAAAAAAATATAAATGTCATTTGTTTCATTCATTCATTGTTACATCATTTTAATCATGACGGATGACTAATGACTTTTCTTGTAGCCGTCACTATACTAACACTGCATAGTGCATGCTTGGCCCGAAAATTATCGAGCGAACCCTGGTAGATTTACACAGGAATTATGGTACTTTATGCATTGATTGTCAGGTTATGCAACACAAATAGACGACTAACAGCGACAAGAGTATATTTGAAGGTATTGCAAAATGTTGTATACAATTTGAAATGATTTATTTAGATTTCGTTTTTAAATTTATTTATTTAAAAGTTCGAAATCATAGAATTTGCCACGGTAATTTTTAGTGATTTTTACATTTCTGTCGTCATTTTGTTTAATTAGATGTTGTTGCGAATATGTTCAGTTGTATATCAGATATATTTGCAGTTAATCAGTCGTTATTTGATAATTTCACCAGATTGTTGTGTTGGTGATATCGCCACGGCCATTTATTTCCATGTCGCTTTAAATGCTTATATGGATTAACTGTCACACGCCCTATGGCATACATGTGCTGCTGGAATGTGGTTAGGCATAAATGGAAAGTTCACAAAGGGAAAATTGAAATCATCCCTTTTGTCGTATATTGTCTAGCTTAGAGTGTGCTCTATATCAATTTCAAGGTGTAGGGCAAGGAATGAGGCGGACCTGGCTGTGCATGTGGTATCCATTATTTCACGCTCAACTGAATTATTGCCATCAACAAAATCACCAAACTATATAGTGGAACGTAAAATTGAAAGTTCGGGTTAGTTTCTGTTCGTGTTTCTCGAAAATTCCCTGTATGATGTCCGTCGCATACGAATAAAGGAAGAAATAGAAGAGGACCACATGCTATAACAAGTATGCATGACACCATAAACCTGGACAATGTAATATTTAGGATCAATGAATGCTCGTACTTAACTGACTACTAGCTAGGAAGGTAGAATGTGTTAATAACACCCCTTTCTCTTTGGGCATTCCTCTCCTGTATATAAGTTTCTGGCCTCAAGTCATGGTCTCGTAATCAGAAATATTCAAAATGTAGTACTATTTTTGAATAAAAAAAGTTATAGTGTCTACTTTTTTACATATAATTCAAATACGAAATAAATTAATGAAATGAACATGCTTATTCTTTTTCAGTACAATGCCAGACAAATCCTGTCTCAATCAGTCAAGACAGTAATGGACTATTTGCAGCAGGAATCTCATCCATGATTATTGGCTTAATTTCTATGATATTTTCCGTTTCATTTGTTTTTCTTTGTCGTAAGTCTTTAATATTTTCAAACAAAAATGCAATTTTTATGAAAACAAAGTACAAAGCGCATCATTAAATAGCTGAGTTTCTAAAGGAAAATGTATATTGACAACAATAACAATAGTTAAGTAATAGTAGATATTAAACTTTCACAAATATTACATGATTTTGTAGTTTGAACATTATTTCATGTTGACAAAAAAACTGATTGTATCTATTTAACATTTACAGGACTCCGATTACAGAAAAGGGAGCAAATGAGGTATGTTTCATTTTCATCTTTGTTTTTCATCATTATATTTTTTTTATATTTATTGATTGATTTCCTTATACGATATAGAACATCTTGAAATATTAAAACTGTATATTATATTGAAAGGAAGACCATTGTGACAGCGTATATATGTGGTTGACGAAAATAACTTTGGTTGACAATATAGTCAACCACGCCAACACGAACCCTTCTTCGGCATCACAAATTATCCAAGACACCTATATGGCAATGACAGACATCGATGGCTGGATATAGGAATGCTTTCCATTTAAACGATACCAGAAATTTAGAATATCATTAAGTGAAAATTATATAAGTTCTAAAATGCAACAGAAACATAGCAGAAAGTAGCGTGGTAAAACATATTGCATATATCTTTCAAAGAGTGATTTTCTTACAATAAAAACGAAGGTAGAACATACAGGCCCTGGATCGTTTAATTTAACAGATATTTCGTATCGTTTGCGTTTTTCGTTCGTTTCATTTGCGTGTATCGTTCGTTCGTTTTTCGTTTTCCGTTCGTTTGCGCTTAATGCGTGTAATTTGCTCGTCCGTTTCGTGTATGGATCGCCAGTTTAATTAGACGAACACACGAAACGAAATACGAATCAACGATACACGAAATGAACGATACACGATACGAAATAATTATTACAATTTCAATCTTACTATTACTAAAAATTTTAAATTAAAGTGTAAGCAACATTTTACATGTAAAAACATGTATTTCCTTTATTTATATGTACCAGTAATTTTGTACAATAAGGGAAACATATTTAATAATGCATTTTTTCTATAATTTACTCTAGGAAAAATAAAAATAAATCATCTACATGTATGTAAACAAACGGCTTTGGCAGTTTCACCTGGGAAATACATGCACTACAGGTGTGAAATGTCAACTCTTACATTTGTAATTTCATTCTAATTAACAATTATATGACCTTTTTAAGCCACACACCTCTCAGACAGCTTAACCGAGAAAATAACTGATACACCTATGTTTGGTTGGAATTGTCAATTCAGAATCCGAATAATTATAAATATAAATTCTGTATAATTATATTATTATATAAATATAAATTCTGTATAATTATATAATTAAATAAATATAAATTTTATATAATTATATAAATAGAAAGTCATATTTGGAAGTCAAATATATGAGATTTAAAATGTAATCATAAATAGAATTATTAAACACATTGGTAATATAAACTATCTAATATCAATTGTTTTATCCTATTACTTTACCGACTAATTTATCATTTATATATATAACTTGCTTATAAAATATAATATTACAGAAGTTAATCACATCAATTTGCACAAAATTCATTGAAATAATAACACGATACTATTCGTGTATCGTGCGTTCGTTTCGTATATCGTGCGTTCGCTTCGTGTATGGTGCGTTTGTTTCGTGTATCGTGCGTTCGTTTCGTGTATCGTGCGTTCGTTTCGTATATCGTGCTTTTTTTGTGTCGTTCGTGTGAAGCGTTTGTTCATTTTTCATTCGTTTCGTTTGCGTTTCGTGCGTGTTGTAAACTTATACGATCCAGGGTCTGTGGTAACATTTGGTGTAATTTAGTGTGTGAATAACCACAAATATTACTGGACAATTGATTTCCAGGCAGCAATTTGATTCATAGTAATATATAAATTTTACCTTAATTAATACATATCACGATGACAAAGCTCGATTGTTGCTCAGTGACTCTATACTAGGAATACAACCATTTAATGGAACGTTAATTGTATAGCCTCAATAATTATATTTTGTTTGTTTTAAGGACTAATGACTATACAGAATTCACAACATGTACCAATAGTAATCCTGTAGTAACAGATAATTATGATAGTATAAACACGACAGCCATTGGTATGTACCGATGTTTAGTTTAGATATATATATATTTTATATTACCAGAAATCAGTCTTTGATGAAGATATCATTTTGTATATAATTTCGAAGTTAATTATCTCCAATATTTTGAAACACAACCAACGTTGATAATATGTTGGAACACGTGAAATTACGCATTCTTGAAAACAGGCGTAAAGATGCTCGACTTGTCATGATGCATTAAATTGCAGACGAAAATATGGCTAAGACTTAAGCCACCCTTGATACAATTAAGGAACCTGTATACCTCGTCTTTCATTGTTATTCTTGGCGAGATTCAACTGAGAAAAAAATGGTTTCCATCGTACGATATGTGACTGGGACCGTCTACCACAAGATTGTAGTCGCTAGATATAAACATTCAAGGCTGGTATTTTTGTCTATCAAGTATAACTTTATGATATCTGTATTAACCGTTTTCAGTTTGCATATGGAGCCTCTAACACATTCTTTAGTCTTATCTAAGTCGATCAGTATTTGGTACAAGTAGAAGAAGAACTCTTATTTCAAGTTATTATATAAACTTTAAATTGCAAAAACTTCGGTTCCTACAGAAATACAACCGACAGTCACATTATAACTTATATAGCTTAAATATTTTTGAACATGTATATATATATATATATGTTGTGTACATGTTATTATTTTGTGCAAGTTATAACTTGCACAAAATATTCATGCAAGTTACAACTTGTATAACACCATCATACAAGTTATAACTTGTCCAATTATTGCTATGCAAGTTATAACTTGTGCAATTGTGATTGAAAATACATCATAGCTTGTACAGTTTTATTTACAGTGGCCAAATGTGTAATTAACCCATATGATAACATTCATTGGCCTAAGAATACCTTATATTATTTAATTACTACTATGGTGAGTATTTTTAAGGAGTTAATATATTGTAAACATTGTTGTTCAGTCTTTTGAATTATTTTGAAGTGTAAAGATGGCAAATACTGTTGAAACCAAATTTCATGATGAAGTTATAAAACTATTGGATGACAACAAGTCTACAAATAATATTATATTTACAAGTGAAAGATATAATGAGACAATTCATAGTGTACACTAAGCAAAATCAGTAACCAAAAAGACACAACTTCAGAAATATTTGACAAAAAAGTCTGATGTTTTGGAGATAGCAGGAATTGAAAATATTGTTCGTAAAGGGATGGACGTAATCTATTACTGTACTACCGAAGAGCTTTACCGTTTGATCAAGACAGCTCATTCTGGAATAGGACATGGCGGGATTCATAAAACCTATAAGGAATTAAAGAAACAATTTGCCAACATCAGCAGAGAAGTCATCAAACTCTTTATTCAACTCTGTGAACAATGTATCTTGAAGAAAAAACGCTCGGAAACTAGGAAGTTAATAGTTCGTCCAATAACTTCTTCAGACATTAATAGTCGTGGATTAGTAGATATTGTAGACTATCAATCGTGTCCGGGTGGTGACTTTAAGTGGGTAATGCATTACCAGGACCATTTAACAAAGTTTAGTATATTGCGTCCGTTGAAGTCGAACAAAGCTGCTGAAGTTGCGTATCAACTTACTGACATTGTTCTGCTTCTTGGTGCCCCACACATCTTACAAAGTGACAATGGTAGGGAATTTACTGCAAATATCATCACCGAGTTAAAACTTCTTTGGCCAGAGCTTAAACTGGTACACGGAAGACCGCGTCATCCACAGAGCCAAGGATCGGTAGAACGGGCAAATGCTGACATTAAAAGTATGATTATTTCTTGGATTCATGAGAACAATAATATACACTGGTCAGAAGGACTAAGATTCGTCCAATTTAAAAAAAAAACAGATCTTATCATAGAACAAACGATCAATCACCACACAGTGCATTATTTGGTAGTGATCCGAAAGTTGGCTTGTCCTCGTCAGCCATTCCAAAAGAAATATTGGACACACTTGAAACCGAGGAGGACCTAAATGCACTAACAACGACTGAAACGCCTACCAATAGAAATGACACTAATCAAACAACTCCCGAAGCGGACACTGACATTGATACTGACACAAACACCGAACCTGAAACTGAAACCAACACCGAACCTGAAACAGAAACAAACACCGAATCTGACACTGAAACCAACACCGAACCCGAAACAGGAACAAACACCGCAACCGATGCTTATTTTGACATAGACACAAACTCTGAAACGGAACCTGATATTGTGAGCGATGTGAATATGGATATTGTACAAGAATCAACAGATAGAACAGTAATTTACGACAAAATTGTCCGTGCTGGGAAAAGAGCCCTATCTGGACAACAGATCCAAGCAGAAGAAATGATGTCAACAAGTGAAAGGAGATTAGTGGACTTGAAGGTTAATGCTAACATTATAATACCTGTTCCAAGGGTAGATCGTGGTATGATAGACTGTAGAAACATTAGAGGAATCATTGTAGACAAAACTGTAAATGGATACAAAATTGGTACAACGGTTGGGGTAATAAGGGGACTTTTGAGTCGAAATCAAATTGAGAAAATTCATGGACATGAATTAACTATCTTAGATGTTCCTGATAATACAGAAATAAGTGTGAGAAAAGCCGTACAGTTACCTTCTTCGTCTGGTGGTCAAGGGCATATTCATTGCAGCTGTCGTAGTGGCTGCAAAACTCGGAAATGCAAGTGTAAACGGAAAAATATATTGTGTAATTCCAGATGTCATGCATCTTTGTCATGTGCCAACAAACGAATTTCAAGATACATTCAATGCCTCTATGAGATATGTGTTTCTTGACAATAAATGTTTCAAAAATTCATTTAGTCTAATTAAATTTGATTTAAATCTCAAGAAATTTCAAACTTTCTATTTATAATGCTATCCGATGTTTCGTCAACACTGGGTATACAAATAAATATGTAATTACCCCAAAGCAACAAAATAAAATGAGATATTGGGTAAATGTGAATGAGACGACAACTCACAACAACATGTTGGTAAAAGCACAGGAATAATATCTACTGTAAATACAGTTGACATACATGTAGCTGTCATGTTTCCAACACAAATAATGCAAAAAGGCCTATGCACAACAAAGTTGTACAAGTTATGATGTATTTTCAATCACAATTGTACAAGTTATAACTTGCATAGCAATAATTTGACAAGTTATAACTTGTATGATGGTGTTATGCAAGTTATTACTTGTATAAATAGTTTGTACAAGTTATAACTTGAGCACTCCACAGAAAAAATCTCCGAATTCGTCGATTTCCACCTTCGACCCCACGTAGAAGCGTTATCTTCACGTTTGAAAGACACCACTGATTATCTTAAAAAAATGGAATCCGTGAACCCCCTCCTTCGGGGACCATTCTTGTTTCGAAGGACGTTACGTCATTATGCACTAACATCCCACATAATGACGGTATTGAGAGCTGTCGAGATGCCTGGGACCAAAGAGCCGCTAAAGAACCACCAACGGAATGTCTTGTCCAGTTACTCACATTGGTACTGAAGCATAACAATTTTACATTTAATGGAGAGCATTTTTTTTACAAATCAACGGAACAGCAATGGGAACAAAGATGGCATCTTCATACGACAACATCAAACTAATCATACAATCTGCACCTCACAAGCCACTTTCCTGGTTTCGTTTCATAGACGACGTTGCCATGAAGTGGACCGAGTCGGAAGAAAACCTCAATCGTTTCGTAGACCATGCCAACAATGTTCACCCCACTATAAAATTCGCCCATGAAACATCTAGAAATAACATCTCCTTTCTGGATACTTACACTACCTGTGAAAATGGTATTATGTCAACTGACATATACAACAAACCGACAGATAAAAATCAGTACCTGTCCCCACATAGTTGTCATCCTAAGCATTGCACCAAACGTATTCCGTACAGCCAAGCTCTCCGAATAAAACGCATCTGCTCCAATGAACAAGCTACCAAAAAACGGCTTGGGGAACTGAAAAGTCATCTGAAAAAGAGGAATTACAACAATGCGAGCATTAACCATTGCTTTAAGAAAGCCAGTGGTATTGAAAGAAAAGACCCCATCCAATATAAAGAGAAAAACGCGAACAACAGAGTGCCATTTGTCATCACATACCATCCTGCACTCTAATTTATCCAACATCGTTCGTGAGCACTGGACAACCATACAAAAACACCCGGAATTGTGCACAATCTTCAGGAAACCCAAAAGTTTGAAAGATATCTTGGTGGAATCTGACATCTCCCCTCGATCTGCCTACACTGGTCAGTGTCAAACATGTGATTAGAGACAATGTTTGACGTGCAAAAACATCCAATGCACACAAAAAATAAGCAGCACACATACATGAGAAGAATTCAGCAATATTGTAATGCCAACTGCAAGACAAAAAATATTATCTACCTCCTGGAATGTGCAATTTGTGGCCTTCAATACGTCGGAGAAACTAAACAACAACTTAGTAAACGCTTGAATGGCCACAGAAGCGATGCAAATTGCAAACCTGACCTTCCACTCAGCAGACATCGCAGATCTAACTGAAGGTCACCATAATTGACCATAACCCCAAGTGGGATTATAAAAGGAGACAGGAAAGGGAAAGCTTCTGGATTAGAAAACTTCAGACCTTATCACCGAATGGAATCAATGAGAAAAAGTAATACCCTCTCTTGACTCCTATTTGTGTTGGTCTCCTCCAGTCGTATTAGGACATACAGTTTGCTTATTTGACCCAAAGTATATATTCCATGCTGTGGTAGGCCGTTTTTTTTAATGAGTTTGGGTATTATACCGTTTTCAAAAATATTTTTGACAGTGCTTTTTGATACATTTACCAATAATGTCTCATATTTATTTTTATTTCTAATTTAACATTTATTTAAATGTGTAGCCCTATTGTGTATTTATATTATTGTTATTGTATTTTTATTAATTTTATATGTAGGATTCCAATTCTTTTATGTATGTAGTTTCATATGTGCAACTTCTGGTTCTTTTGTCCCGCACATGGACTGTCAACAACTTTTTTTTGAAGTTGTAGAACCGCCATATTGGTTCGACATTTTATTTAATTAGACATTGATAACGTCCCTGGATGGGACGAAAATTTTGTCATTCAACGAAGTGTTTAATTCTTTATCACTTTGTTTTGTGTACTTGGTGTTGTTTCACAAACCATTTTAGACGTTTATATATACATATAAACGTCTAAAATGGTTTGTGAAACAACACCAAGTACACAAAACAAAGTGATAAAGAATTAAACACTTCGTTGAATGACAAAATATATATATATACATAATTAAAGTCTCTCATATAGAGCTAAATAAACAAAATCTCTGAAAATTTACCCGGAGCTTTCGGCCTTACAACCCGGCCTTCTTCAGTGGAACTTTATTATGTTATGATACATTTAAATTTGTCATAATGGATAACGTCACAAAGTAAATAAAATAAAAATTACGGGAAACAGAACGTTACGTTTTTGTATTGAATCCATGGGGTTTGAATGTTCGCAGTTTATTCATCCAAAGTTTTTCGATTGTCTCTCGGTAGGAATCATCGGCACAAATTTTTTCTGAAGCCACAATTTCATAATCATTCACGGAATGTTCAGTGTAATTAAAATGAATTGCTATTGGATCAGATTTCTGCCTTCTGGTTAGTGATACATTTAGCAAATGTCTTTGGTACAGGGTGTCTCCGGTTTCTCGGACGTAAATAAATTGGTCACAATGTTTACAAAACAAAGCGTAAACCACATTTGCCGTTGTACAATTAATATATATTTTTACGTTTAATGTTTTTCCTTCGAAATTGGTAAATGTATGGGTGTTACGAACATACGGACAAATCGCTTAACGTTATGTTAAAAAAAAACAATGTAGCTTCAATAGTCGAAGTGCTACCTCGTCTCGTAGGGAAAATCTAGAGATATGCATAAGACATGTGTCTAAGTGTGTGTAGCTGGTACATATAAACTTAATATTGTAATTTGACAGCAATCTAACTCAGCAATTTTTAATACATTGTATAGGATGATGAAGAATTCATTAGACAGGCACAGGAAAAAAGTATATCATACAAACATCTAAGCAGGTGACAACCATCCAATATATCTATCCCACTGGATCTCAAAGTTACTTGTGATACTAGGTTAATACTAAATATTATATACGTCTGAAAATTAAACCAAACTGTTAGAATTAGATTTTTGAGCTGTCAAATTTTTGTTCTTCCCTCGACGGGATTTGAACTCACACCATTGGTACACTGCAGCACCAATCGCTTAGTCTTATGCCCAGCGCTCTAGACCACTCGACCACATCCGCGTAATAAAAATATAGCTCCAATAGTCGAAGCGTTAACTTGTCTCGTAAGGAAAATCTAGAGATAGACATAAGACATGTGTCTAAGCGTGTGTAGATGTTACATATATACTTAATATTATAATTTGACAGCAATCTAACTCAGCAATTTTTAATATATTGTATAAGATAATGAAGAATTCATTATACAGTCACAGGAAATAAAGTATATTATACAAACATCTAAGCAGGTGACAACCATACACTATATCTATCCCACTGGGTCTCAAAGTTACTTGTGATACTAGGTTTATAAGAAACGGAACTGATTACCCTTTGCGAGCTCATGGGTTCACCAGTAATTTTCGATGGGGTTCCTGTTGCTCATCTTTTTAATGCTCGGTGTTTGTCTTCATCCTGTTTGCTGTTTTCTCAATGTTGCCATTGTATCTGGAGTGTTCATTCGTCACTGCCCCTTCCGTTTTTTCTAACGTTGATTGATATATAGGAATTTATGAGAAATTGGAGACATAACGTCTTTTTTTTTCAAAATTGGAGGAATTGTTGTTATTATAAAGATGTTTTTTTTTTATTACAAATAGTTAATGAATATAGCCAAAATGAGAATATATGTGTTTGTCCGGATCTGATTTCTAACTATTCATATATTTTTGTTTGTCTGTGGTAGTATTTACAACGTATATGTAAATTGTAATGCACACGTCATTTGTATGGTACACCCTTCATCAAGCAAGTTCAATGCCATAGATTAGAAAGTCAAATAATTAAAAGAACATTGTAAGCCATGGAACAGTATACCATTAATCTGCTAATAATACTGATACGATCAGATCGCAAAGCAGTTATATATAATGAAAAACTAGTCATCTTAAATATGTTTTACAGGAGCAGCTGGAATGAACGAGTCACAAACAGAAAGAACGTAAGCTTTTCTTCAATCAAATTATTAATGGTAACTATTGAAATCCATTATGCAACATACATCTAAGATCTTACTTAGTTTTTACAGGACCAGCTGATATAAACGAGACACAAACAGAAAGGGCGTAATATTTTCTGAAATCAAATTATTAGTGGTAAATAATGAAATTGCTGTTATTACATAAAGATAGAAATTACAAAACAAAACAAATACACAACACAATATATGCTGGACATCAATATGCGCAACCAAACACAAATAACATAAACAAGACATTTTTCACTACTGCAAATAACCGGAAGCAAAGACAAACCGAACATCATTTTATGTTAGTAATTGACAAATCCGAAAAATGACTTGCTGTTCAATGTATGTTTTCTTCTTTTCAGCTAAGATTGTTATTAAACAATTCCTAAATAATATATTTTAATAATTAACTTTCTTATGTAAACAAATTCAAATTATTAAACGGAATATTATACAATTATTGACTTTTGTTGTTAATATCAGGATTTATCGTTCCCATATATGTTATATTTACCGAGACCGAAGCCGAAGTCGAAATGAAAGTCAGTAATTGTTTTATTATATGAATCTGTTATTAATTTTATCTGGGTCCTGTTTTATAAACTGGCATTAAACACTATATGTTTTTTTTTGTAAATGTTAATGGTCATATGAAGAATTTATGCATACTGCAAAGCTTAATTTAGATCGTTCCATAGGAGCCATTGGAACATTAAATTAACCTCACGTGACGCTACAATTAAAAGTAGGGTTTTTCCGATTTTAGAGTCACGTGAGGTTAATATAGCGTTCCAAAGGCTCCCCTGGAACGATCAAAATTAATCTTTGCAGAAATTGAAGGCTTATTATTCAAAAAGTTCTTTGAAGAAAAAAAAAATCATGCTTTTAGCCGATCAGAAAATAGAAATATTTATAGTCATATAATATACGCTGATATCTATGGATGCATGTAGGTTTATGACAAAGAAGGACCTTTTTGTATTCCTCTCCCTCTACGAAGAAACACCAGACAAATGAAATGCTAAGGATTTCCATCAATTGTGTTTCAAAGCAATCCAACAACGAGAGAATAAGCGACTATGTTTCATTCATAAAAATAGCATGCAGATGATAGATAAACGTGCAGTTCGAAACGATGCAGACGGGAAATTACAGAAGGTCAGTGGGCGGTGATTAATTTTGACTAGTGACCAAATAAATGTTACGTCTTTAGCCTTAGAACTTCCAAGAAAGTCCGTCAAACATAGTTAGTGGAAAAAACTTAGTTACTGTTTCAACTTACAGATCAGCAACATCGTACAAAAATGTTCTAAGCTCCCGTCACCGATTATGATTATTTGGACGGTCAGTAAATAAGGGTAATAACAAAATTACCGAACACAGATGTTTAAACTTGTTATACGATTTATAATATCCTGCTAAAGCGCTCACCCTTCAACAATTTACTGACCGTCCAAATAATCATTGTCGGTCACTAGGCAGCTTATAACTTATATTATACATTATTCTAGACATATTGTGTCAGTGTTGATGTTGGTGATGTGACACTAACATATGCATTTGTCACGTTGGTTGTGTTTTCTGTATCGTGAAGACAATCATCACTGACGATCAGTGTATATTTATAAACCTTGAATAATTATAATGTCATGTTTAATAAGTTTTTTTACGTATATCTTAATTTAGTATTAATACATACGAGGAATGTCAACCCATCACGAAAAACGACCACACGTACAATAGTCTGAATAAACAACCAAAAGGTACTATTATTGTGTTAGTCATATTTTATTAGTATTTGCATTATATAATTGGTATAAATATGTAAATATACAGGATGTGATATACTGTCACAGGTTATGCCTTTTTGTCTGCTTTGATGATTATTTGTTATAAAACATATCAAATTTAGGGATTGCGACGTGTGTCTGGAGTAACTTTCATCAGTTAGGCCTAAAGTCGTATGATTGGAAAACCTAATACTATTAAAATAGTAATGGTAATTGTTCCACTGAGACCGCAACTAGCAAATTACATGTCCTTTCCTTAACGAGCTTCACATTCTTCAAACACGAACTATTTATTTTCCACTCTTTCGGAATAGGTGTACCACGCTATGAATAACTTGTCCTACTTCAACCAGAGTTCTCATTAGAGACAAAATAAGTTTATCGTTGAGGACCTCCCGCTGTATTAAAAAATGAAGACAAGCTATTAACCAGATCATCATATATCTATTTATCTTAATCTTAAATATAAATGGGTTTCTTTCTTGTTAGCACACATTTAAATCTACATTTTGTATGTTTATGGAGTGGAATTCATTATATTTTTGTATGTACGTGACAAGTCATTAATGTATTAGCTATATAATATATTTTAATGTGACATAGTATTTCATACTTGATATCATTCATCCTGCATATTTTAGAAATGATATTCAATATTGCTGTAGCAATCTATTATTAGATTAATGGGCGGTCGTGGTCGTGATCGTATGGTAGCTGGATTGATGACTACCTTTGCAATCAGTGCCTATAACCACTAAAGTTGTGAGGTCTAGCCCCGCTTTGGCGACGTGAGCGCGATACAACATTATGTGATCAAGTTTGGCAGTACTTTGCAGCAGGTCGGGGTTTTTCTCCGGTTTCCTCTACCCATAAAACTGACCACCACGATACGACTGAAATATTGGTGAAAGTGGCGTTAAACACCAAAAATCTTACCCTATGCTTAAACTTGTTACACGATTTATAATATCCTGTATTATATGTAGTATGCTTGTTAGATACTACGTTTAAACATGCAGAGGTGCAGCTACTAATGCATGGGCAATCAACTAATGTAAAGTCAACATGTTTATGATTAAAATAAAACTTCAGTTTCACTTGAATATATTAAAAATAAGTAGTAATTAATCATAAGTTCTTAATCTATATCAAAGCAGAACAAAACATATTCAGGTTATATTTGTCTTATTTTTATATTTTCATCTCAAAATTGTACTGTTAAGATATCAGGAATATTTATGAGATGTTGGTCGAATGCATCATTTATATTTTGGTCCGATAGGATGCTGATATGTGGCGTTTATAGGTGTAGTATATAGTTATTCCTCTCACCGAATATGAGCTGTAGTGACATCTATCTGATGAAGATACAGATAAACATAAATCTACATTTAAGAAATGAATGCATTCTTTTGAAGTTTCATTAGGGTATGAAAGCGTTGACCGAAGTACATTTCATGTTGAAAATGTGCTTCGATCAACGCTTTCATACCCCTATGGAACTTCAAAAGAATGCATTCAATTCTTATAATTAAATTTGAATCACACCAAAATTTAATATAGTTTAATTTTTCGTTGTGAATTTTATTTGTGTTAGATTATTTGCTGTTGGAAATTACTACACCATTGATTGTTTACACCTGACGTCGTCATGGAGGCACGTGCAAGTTCAGGTCTGAGTTTCTTTGGGATGTGAAACATCTCTTTTATAATCATGTGACCACTTCATAACCAATCATATTGTAACATTTCAATGAAAAACGGAAGTAATGTAATTATTGTATAATAAATGTTTAATTTGAGACACTGACATTATCATCATTATCATTAGCAGAACTTTGATGTTGTATTAAAACTTATCATATATGTTTCAGAACAGAAGAAGTTAAAGAAGAAGGAAGGAATTTTTGACAATATGAAAATTTGGATATAAATTAGTCTGTATTATTAATTTATTGCATATTTTGTTATCAATGTAATTTCTAACCGTACTAAAATAAAAATACCTATCTGTAATTTTACAGAAGCATATTATTAGTTTATCAAAGGTAAATGAAATTGAACTATGCATATCGTATTTTAGTGTATATTTCTATGTTAGCGCATTTAATAAAAATAATCATTTATTCACAAAAAGGGTTGTCAATGCTTAGTGCAAATTTTGGAAAACACCTCCGTTGAATAAACATTTCTCCGTTTGTCGAACATTAATGTTTTTTGTTTCATTCCATCTGATACAAATAATATAATATATAACTCTAATGGTTTTACAGTTTATCTTTACATGTATTTGATATGTGTTCTCGTCATTGTCCTAAATACATTCTCTTCCTTTAATATGATCTCATAATGCGCAATTGTAGCCACATTGTTTACATCTATACAGACACACTTTAAAAACGCAACACTGAATGTATTTCGTATTTGTTTTATCTGTTAATACAAACACATTGTCTCTGGTTGGTTATTACTTATTATCAATCATTTCATCGTCATGTTAACTTGATTTGATGTCACATTTTAACATCCATGACGTCACAAAGAAAGAACAAGGGATTCTGGTAAGCGAAATTTACCCATCTTCTGCATTGAAAATGGCAATCCAGCGTGTTGGAAGTATTATGTTCTTGACTTTATCAACGGCCCAACAAATCGTCGTCAAATGTATAAGCAAATGTTAAAATGATACCAAATTTTTATAAATGGTGACGTTTTATTCCTTCAACTAAAACAACTGTGCATGGTTTTCTCATGGTGTCAATCTGTAAATCTTCATCTTCCACGTACCTTGTGTCAATACATTTGTCTTATTTTAAAGCATAAGTGAAACATTTCACGTACGAATTCTTAAATATAGGCTGTTAGAATTGATTTTCTTATATTAAAAGTTGCCAATATTCGATGTTTTATACTAATTGCAGTTGGAATGTTTCATAATATCGTACATAAATAGCATATAACGAAGGAAATACTTCGCTGTTTTATTTTCTTGAATCAGTAAACAATCCAATATTTACCCGCGCAATATTCATACGACAATGAACTCATTCGGGAAAGCATTTGCGCATGTGCGAAATTGTTTGTTGATGAGGACAACACATGGCACAAATCAAATCGTAGAAGAACAGCAATATTGACGGATTCTATACGAAAACGACACAAAAAGGAGCATTCAGTAAGCTTTGTGTAAAAATAGAAAAAAGATGTTATACTGACCTACTTCATTTTGCAACACGTAACCATATTTTAGCATATTTTTTTCGTACGAATCATATTATAACAGTATAATTTTCTCTTTATCGGACCCCTTTGCAGAGTTTGGGTTTGCTTTTATTGATTTCAACGCGTATTTTCTAATTTAAGTGTCAGTTTTACTAAGTAACATTATATAATATTATCTGATTACCCCAGGATTCAATTTCATAGATACATCTCTTAAATTATATTAATTCTAGCGAATTTACATGCAACGTGCTTCGTGGTTATTTATAGCAGTTATCAGTATTCCAGCAGACTTTCGATTTGTTTTCACTAATTACGACATTATAACATATTTTTTTAACCTGGCTTCTTGTTCAGAACATTTTATTATTATAAAACATTGAATATTGGCAACTTTTAATATAAACAACAACAAAACATAAATTCTAACAGCTTGTATGCCTTTAAGCCGTCACATCAAGCGTAATGTAATGACATCAATTTTGCAGTAATGTAGTCATATGGACAAATGTGTTTTTTTGTTCTGAAATAATACTTACTGTTTCGCAATACCTATGATTCGTTTGTGTTATTGTTTTGATGGTGTTTTTTTTATTGTGAAGAAACTTAGGAATAATTTCGCTTATATGCATTTTTACCGTTCCTTCTTCAAAAGGGATTAAAAGAATATTTTCATGATAGAGAATTACTGTAAATTGTTAAAAATAAAACGGATGGGGAGAACGCAGATTCTCCGGAGGAGTAAGCACTTTCTGCTCCACTAGTTACTGTTTACTAGAAAAAGGGCGAGAAGTTGAAAAACGGGGTTGTGACATTTTAGAAAAGATACCATGTCCACTCCTTAATGAAACATGATTTCACGCCTTTTTGTAATAAAATTTGACAAAATTTGTAACTTTGACATTTCAGGATAAAGACAATATTCGTGCAACATCAGCAAATAAACAATTAATTGATGTTTCCTACGACAATACACATGGGAAAAGCTCTTCTGTCAGTCTCTAACTGTTACCCAAACTCATACAAGTAGATTGTATATGTTCAGACATTGCATATTTTGCATAAAGATACGATTCTTGATAAAGCAATAAATGAGTTTAATGTTCATTCATTCATATTATATATCGGGGCCTCACGGTCATATTCTCATTTCCAATGACAAAGTTTCAATATTTCCGGCAATGTTATGGTCCACATTTCTATAAAAAAGCGTCGTGGCAGGGTTGTGGTGATAGTGAAAGTGACCCGACAGTGACGTGACTTTGGTGAATTAATGGCAACAAATAGCATTACGTCATGCAGAAGATTTAGTCTCCCTCAGAGTATTGTACAAATTTGTTAATTTTAATTCGATCCTTGGTATTTGTATATATGTTGTTAGATACAATTATATTTCAAATAATCAGAATTTTATATTTAATCAACACGTGATTATTTTTGGTTGGAACCAAAACTTGACAAATACTTAACAAGACAATGACAAAAACGAGCACAGAGACAGATATTATTTTACATTCCATAACCAGCATTGAAATGTGAACAAAACATGTGAAACTCTATTAGATTAATTAACTAGTGAGAGCTTACAGCCACATTTGAGTCAAAATCATTTGTACACTATCAAAATCAGCCACTCGGTTAATCTTCAAATTAACCAGGATGGAGTAGTTCTTTATTTCTTTGTGACCCTTCATAATATTCCAATGTAAGTGTCAAGATATCCTAGAAATGAAAGAGAGTTCTTGGTTCCTTTCATTGAGATGACATATATAAATGTATTAATAATCAATAAGAAGTCGATATTAATACTATATAATACATTTCTCTGACGTCACACTAGTGTTCGGACAGTGGATTATTTTTAAGAATCTACAGTTCATTCTTTTGTTCTTGAATATATGAACTTTAACCTTTTACTATTTTAGGCTTAAAAACGTGCTTTACTTATTTTGGGACTTGTGTCTCGAACCACTGCTGGGCTTTTTAAAGTATATTTTGACTCTCCAAACTTCCATCTTATCACTCGGCTAAGTTGGCCACATTAATAAATCCTACAATTAGTATATATAACTCTTGATAGCAAGCTTTATGAAAAAAAATATCAACAATTTGCTTAAAAAAAGCAATTGATGAATATATACAATACACGATACAAGTATTTGAGTTCTGACATAATTTATGTTCAGAACTGATGAGTATTCTCGCAATACAAAAACAACCAACGAACCGACCGCAACTTAACAAATCAGACATACCACAGGTGAACATTTGGGACACTTGAAAGACCTTGAAAAACCTAAATATGAACGATTCTATTCACTTGAAAGACCTTGAAATATCTAAATACAAACGATAATCGAAAGCAAGGATGCCGAACACATTTTGTTGTTTATTTTTTTGTTAATTGTGGCTTATTTAACTTTCTGAACATTAAAAAGGTAAAAATATAAAATGAAAATACTGTTGCAGATAGAAATGTATTATGTGAGAGAATACACTCCAACTTGTAGATTCTTGAAAATAATCAACTCGACCCTTACAGGTCTCGTTGATTATTTTTAAGAATCTACAGTTGGAGTGTATTCTCCACTACTTATGTGTATTTTACTACCTGTCGAAAATTATATGGTAATAAGACAACATTGATAAATGTATTTAATATATTTATATATATAATAAAAACTTTGCATTTTGTTCCGGTGTCGTATAGTAAACCTTCCGCATAGCAAACCTTCCTCCGGAATGTTTATTATGTAGTAAACATTTCCCTAGGAATATTTGCTATATTGTAAACCTTCACCCCGGATACTTTACTGTATGGTAAATATTCCCCCGGGGGAAAATTTACTATATATCATACATTCCCCCATCCATAGCCGATCATTCCCCCGGATATATTGCTATATACTAAATGTTCCCCCTTAATCCGGATAACTACTATTGATTCGGAATTTAGCACTTTAAAGTAATCGTATTAATTTTAATTGTTATATACCATTAATTATATCGGTTATGATTAAAAGGTAAAAAAAGCACATGATTTGCATTAAAAAAAATGAACGCAGCCATTTTGCAGTATTTGAAAACCTTGACAGTATGTAGGAAGGTTTACTATGCGGAATACATACTCTATAGTAAACTTTCCTCCATGGGGGAATGCTTACTATATAGTAAATCTTCAATGGGAAGGGGTAATCTACTATGGGGGAAGGTTTACTCTATGAAACCGGACGTTTCGGCTGAACACAGACTGTCTCAGCGAAAAATTGTACTACAATTACGCGCGAAGTCCTGATTGATGTCCTCTGCAAATAGTCAGACCTGAAATTCGGACGTTTGTTAGACCATGTGTTCTACGGGCATTGTCCTCAGTCGTTATAAAGCGGTTCTAGGGGTGAATAATAAGTAAATGTCTGTCTTGAAGTTGTGACGTCACGCGCGGCCTGCCGTTACAGGGTCTGTTATTCGTCCTACCTGTTTGTCGAATACGAATCATTAGCCTCGATATTAGTCCGTAACGGAATAGGATGTTAATGTTTGCTTTGTGAGGATACACGCGTTTCACGCAAACATTGACGTACATGAAACAAACATCAACTGATATTTGATTTCAATTGTACAATTAACTGACACCCTTGTACGAATGTACGTAACTTCCTGATCACGGATGGGACAAAAGCAAATACTGTTTTGTGTTTATATTAAATGTGTATATTTATATATATATATATATTGTATGCACTGGACACTATATCAATGATTATGCCATCCTGCTTTTAGCATAGTCCGGTCTGTGTTGCTCGTATTATCAAGTTACTGTGCTTTGCCTTTGTGTATCTTAGCTCTATTTTGTGAGGCCAATGTTCCTTGTGTCTCTAAATTGTATATTTTCTCTAATGAGAAATCCTTACCTATCGCGACGACGAGGACATTATGTTAATGGAAAAAACTTAGGGGATACATACTAAGCAGACTGACATTATTAAATATTTACCGTTACCCTCCAATATGAAAAAAGGAAACCAATTTGTAAAATTTGTTCACGCCAGGATACACTTGCAATACTGATAAAGTTGGCGTTAAACACCAGTTAAACTTACACTTAAAAACAATTAAATTCAATGCAAACTAGCTAGCATTTTGAAACATTTCAATGATCATAGGCGATTTATTCCGCATTCTGACTAAATTGAAGAGCTTTTGTACTGCATATTACTGAAAGGAAAAGTTCCAATGAACAATTAGGTCATGGTTCTTTGAAAGTTACTCGTCCCCCATGTTGGTGTACCCTCTACCACAGAAGGCGCTTGGGACCCGGGTGGCTCTATGGGTTAGGTCGTTGGATCTAATAACTCATACAATCCTATCACCAATACGGCGGGGTTCGCGCCCGGCTTTGTAAATTACAAAAAGGGTGCACTCGACTTGCAGTCGCAAGTGATAAAGTTTACCAGTTGCTTCCCCATGGTCGTTGGTTCTCTCCGGGTACTCCGGTTTCCTCCACCACTAAAACTGGTCGCCATGATATAGTTGAAATATTGTTGAAAGTGGCGTTAAACACCAAAAATCAATCAATCAAATCAGAAGACGCTTGTCTTGGATATACTGACGCATCAGATAGGCACAGTCCAATTTCAGTTCTAAGAAGGACAGGGAAGTCATCAGCTTGGCAAGTAAATGCCTAAGCATATCACAAGACAATATTGTGCTTTTTAAGCGATTTCATTCAAAGAAAAAAATACACATTAATTTGTAGGTTGACAATTCATGTTGGGGACCGCTAATAGTTCATTAAGATGGTTCATTAATCTGACGATACGGGTTCTAAAGCCTTCCACATGGCTGGAACAGCTGAGCTCTTTTGGTATCAAACTTAAAAACATTGAAAGGACAATAATCACAGTAAAAAATATACCGCTACCCAGTTACTGCAAACTGCACTGTTATAATGCACCGTCTACACGAAGACATACAAAAGTAATGGCATTACTGAAGACAATCGTCGGTCCATACTATCTGCTCATCTGTGAGTTCAATGCAAATTTTGACATTAAGACATGTCCTTTGAACTTAGGTTCTATATTATAAGTCTTGCAAGGACTTTATTGTGGTCCTTCAAAAAGTTGAACAATCCAAGTTGTTTTGCCTGGTCCCATTTTGCCAGTAGCTGTAATGTCGGCTCTAACTGGAAAAATATATTGCCATAGGAACATATGCGTGATTTTTCAAATTTGGGTCATAAAGTTATGTCAGAATAGAACAAAGTATTTCCAGATTTTAATAGAACAAAAAGTGACACATATCGTGAATTTCTGTACAAAACGTTTGCCCCCTACTATTCTGTCATCCTCTCCTCCCCGAAATTAAAAAAAAGCAAAAAATGAAGAAGAAAAAAGCAAAAACAAACACAAACACAAGAAAATAATAGAAATTAAAAAATATACAAGATACATGTATATGCATTATGGTCGACACATGCGCTTTATATTTGTGGATCTTTAAATTCTGTAATTTTTGGTATATCCATTAAATATTTTCGAATGATCTCCATAGGAACACAAAGTATCATTAGATCAGAACATTCCGATGAACTATTTAAAAAAAAATGCTTTGAGACATAAAAATATAACATTTTTCAAAAAAGTTAAGGTTCATCTTTTCCCTCTATTAATAGAATTAACTAGGAGTGACCTTTGTGTTTTTACCAGTTCGACAATGTTTAGTATTTAAGGTGGTACCCAACACCCTGACCCCATAATTTTTCTTTCCTTCAATTTTTTTAGATTTGTTTGTATGTGAAACATTATGATATTACCTAACAAATATTAAACCAGCAAAATATTTTAACCAAGGGACTCTATACATTTCCATTTTAAATCCCCCCTTAAATCGAAGGTATAGCCGTAGATGACAAGAATGCTAGTTAATGCCTGATTTTCCTTTTTTGGGAGGTAAAAGAAATAATTTACTAAATAATTAAGCTTATTTTGAAAGTGTGATACCAGTTCCAGCTAATTAACACGAAAATTATGGATATTTTTTAAATTAGCAATTTTTTTAGATAAAAAATAGAATATTTTACCAAGAAATACCGTAAAATACAACGGCAAAAAAAAAGAAAATTTAAATAGTCATACTTATAGAAAAAATGTGTCGTTTAATTTTTCTAAAAAAAACTCGTACAATATAAAGAACAATTCTAGGTAACACTGTTTAAGTTTCAGAATTTTTCAACCAACCGAAACAGAGAACCGACCAACTTTTTCACCCCTCCCCCTTTATACAAAAAACACCGTTGAGTGCATTTTGTTGGATACCTCTATCTGTATCTCCTAATAATGTGACTAGCTTATATGAACATTAACTGATTCCATTATATTACATTCGATTTAGTAATTTCCATACTTACATGTGTCATACTGTCGCATTTAGGAAAAGCAGGACAGTCATATAGGTCAAGAAATGCTCCCCCCCCCCAGAAAAAAAAATCCTAAAAACCTTTTTTTCTTAAGAAAGCAATGATATATAAAACATGTTTCGTTCATTTCCTTCTAAACTCCTTAAGACCAATTCCAACACTGTCTAAGTTTCAGAATTTTTCAACCGACCAAAAGGACAACCGACATACTTTGTCATCGCCCTTATTTAAAAAAAAAAAACACCATTCTAAGTCCATACGAGTGCATTATAGCTGAAAAGCTATCTTTATCTCCTAATAATTTGACCATCTTTTATGAATAGTAACTTATTCCATTATATTACATTTAATGAGTGATGTTAAAAGTAATAATAAAATGTACTGGAATAAGTGACTATCACGGTACTAAAGTAATCTCACTTTGATTCTTAAAAATACGTTGAACAGAATTTCATTGTATTTTTCGGGGAGCTCATCTGATAATTGTTTCCTTTCTTCCTACATACAAGTTTGTGTTTAAGTAAACAAAGGTTATAACTACTACAGTACCATAGAACTCTGGGCTAAGCAACATGTTAGTGTAAAATGGCCCTCCCTTTTTGGAACCTTAGTTGAGAGAGTATTTGGGGTAAAATGTAGACACTGAGATTATTATATTTTTGCATAAACAAATCTGCGAAATTAAATCTCAATTGTATTGTAGTTGATAACCTTTTTAGCTCACCTGACCCAAAGGGTCGTGTGAGCTATTGTCATCACTTGGCGTCCGTCGTCTGTCTGTTAACTTTTTCATATTTTAATCTACTCCTCTGGAACAACTGGGGCAAATGGAACCAAACTTAGCAGAAAACATCTATATAAGGTCCTCTTTAAAGTTTCTTCATATCGTCCCATTCCGGCAACAAATATGCCCTCCAAGGGCAATTCTTTTTTCTGATTGGTTAATGTTAAACAAATCTTCTCCTCTAAAACTGCTTGGCCAAATGGAGCCAAACTTGGCAGGAAGCATCTATGTAAGATCCTCTATAAAACTTCCATTCGACCAACAAACATGGCCGCTGTTACTAAAAATATAAAATATGGTAAAATTGCAGGTTTTGGGGTAATAACTCAAAAACTGTTAATAATATAAAAAATCTGATGTGGGATAAAAATGATCAGCACGGCAAGATCTACCTACCCTGCAATCTTGAAGTAAATCTGATTATCCATCTCGGAGTTATTGCCCTTTTTTCATAAAATTTTTAAAACTTTAATACTTTTTGTCTTATATTTCAAAAACTATCAGAGATTGATGTTAAGCTTAAATTGCAACAAAATATGCAGCATATCACGATCTACCCACCCTGCAATTTTGAAGCAAATGCCATTACCCATTTTGGAGTTATTACCCTCTTTTCATCAAATTTTCAAAACTTTAATACTGTTCGTCCTTTATTTCAAAAACTATAAGAGATAGATGTTAAGTCTAAATTGAAAACATGTTCAGCTTGTCAAGATCTACATGGCCTGCAATTGTGAAGTAAATCTTATTACCCGTCTAGGAGTTATCGCTCTTTTTACATAATGTTTTAGCTCACCTGGCCCAAAGACACTTTCTTTTATTCATAAATATAGAAAACAGTTAAGGTAATGATTATCTCGCTTTGAATTTTGCTTCAGTATCATTCTATTGTCAGGTGAGCGATACAGGCTCAGTGGGCTGAGCCTCTAGTTTTACCTCTCACCGACTGTATTGGATAAATGTAATGACAAGTTACACCGGCAGCAGTACATCTCCCTTGTCATTACATCCATCATCTAATTCCACAACGCCTCTACCCTCATTCCATCCATTGCTGGCATGCTTATCATTTTTCTCTATTGTTATTTCTGAACCAATATAAAGAAGATTATGTGTACATGGTTCTGTGTAGAGGTTGTGGTCATGTAATTTTGGGTCTAGAAAAAATGTGGTTTTCTGTTCACTATTTATTTTTTTGAAAAATGAAGATCGTTGGTTTTTTGTCTTGTTTGCCATAAAATAACCACGGCGACACCTATCTCTACCCATCGTTATAATTTTGTTATACCAAATATTATCATTAAATTGTAATACCGGTACTATTTATTAGAGACACTAAAAAATGTAAAGCAATCACTAGGTCCCATCAGCACAGCGTCGGTTTTGTAAACATTGTACATCTGTGTCAGCTAAACGCTTAAAATTGAAGAGTACTTTTAAAACACTTCACTGATCCCGATACGTTATAATAGAGCTACCTCCCTGTAGAGTTAGGTACCACTTTAAGACACCTTTGAAGACACCAAATGGGCAATCAGAAGCCGTTCAATTTGCCTTTCCATGTATTTAGGGGTCAGACACCACCAGACAGGTTAAGCACTAAATCAGCTTACATGTATGTATTTTCGCCGGTATTAGAAGTATGGGGAAGTTTACGTGCAAATCAAATTGCACATGGCATTATTCTTTATCGCTCTATTTGCAATTAGATGCTCCTGATAAATTGCCACTATTCATTAAAGGGTGGCTCAATGAGCTAGGTCGTTGGATCTAACAGTTCACACAAGCCTATCACCAATACGGCGTGGGTTCGCGCCCAGCTTTGTCAATTAGAAAAAAAGGGTGCAGTCGACTCGCATCCGCAAGTCATAAAGTTTAACAGTTGCTTACCCAGGGTCCGTGGTTCTCTCCGGGTACTCCGGCTTCCTCCACCACTAAACACTGGTCGCCATGATATAGCTGAAATATTGCTGTAAGTGGCGTTAAACACCAACATTCAAATTCATTCACTGGTCATTAACATTAAAACAAAATTCGACAAATAACCTCTCCAGATGTATCAATATACACCAACAACGAATGCTGGATTTTACCTGACGGATAAACTAAATTGTAACAGTGGATAATGCAGGAGAGGTTGTATTTAGCACCTTTTTTCAACAATATTTCAAATACGTATATATAAGCTTTTCTGGTGAATGTATCCACAGTGTACCTCAAGGATTTGATTGCAAAGGTAGATGTTAATCAACTATCTCGTTGATAATGTAGGAAACTAGACAATGTTTTGTATGATTTAATTGAAAATACATTTCTACCAATTCGAGAGGAAGTAATCCAAAACCGATATTCTGTGTTTTTCAGATGTTTTAACCGAATTATTTCCAATCCCCAATTACGATCACGACTTTAACAATTTTGTCACGAAATATAATTAGTGACTACTTAGAGTTTTATTCATTACAGTTATATTAACACTATTAATTCCAAGCGTCAAATGTATACATTTCCACACGCCATTGATCGAGGAATCGACAGGATCAAATGTGACATTAATATGATTGCTGCCATATATGAAAGTAGTGTAGTTTCCATAAGTATAATCAGTACAGAATGTCGTTGTACATGTTGTACGAACAATCACATCTTGCGCCCAGGAAGCAGTACCAGTCAATGGTAATAGAGTACACTTCAAACTGAATTTCTCGCCAATGATTTGGGTTCCTATGCTTGTTATTGTTACTGTTCCTAAAAACAAAAATAGCACCAATTCAAGATTGTAAATGATTATTTTCAAGAAATAATATTGATGAGAAAACAATCTGACACAAATTTATTGTAATTGTGATCCATTTCAATTATCAGATTGCGAAAGTTATGAAATTGTCAACTTAGAATGGAAAAGATTATAATAAGCCTTGAAGAAGTAAACATCAGAACCAAAAACAAGTGTGGCCTACAGTGGACTTAAAAATGTAAACAAATTTAAAGGTTGTAAACACAGGTTCACAGAAGATAAAAATAAATAATTACTACTACTGCAAAAGTATCAGTTTATTGAGAAAACACTCAGACACATATCAACGTGTAACATGAGGTCATATATAACACATATCATGTCAATTAACATGACGGAATAAACCAAATGACAAGCAGAATAGTTAATACAAACATGCTCCATTAAAGTAATGGCAAATATTCTTTACACATAATATAATATACAAATTCATAAAAAATATGCACAGTTTTTATTATAAACGTAGATACTTTCTTTTTATATAATTCAGAATTACACATTGAGAGTAGACCTACAAGTTCAATATAAGATGGATGGATTCTATAATAATACGGTATATATTTGTTTCTTAATATTACAACAATTTAATTTTCACATAGGAACAGAATATGAAATTCATCCCCAATCCCATTCCCACAAAAATTACGTGTTCTTTCTTACCCTACCAACGTCATGTTTCGATTGGTCAACGTAAATTTGATGTTCGGAACTTAGCTATCCATTTTTCTATTATATTCACTGAGCCTTAATAAACAGTTTTCGGAAAAAAACGCTTGTCTAAATCCTGTGTAAAATTTGCCATGGGACGTATTATTTATATCACTGTGCAATATTTGTATAAACTGATCTCTTAAAATTTGTGTAACCATATTCTTGTCGAAGTATCCGAAAATCAACAAATGTACAAATTATTTTCTTTACAAACGAAAAGTATAGTTCATGCTTCCCCATTAGGTATAGGCTGTAAAGGTAAAGCTAAATCCTTTACATATCAAAGAAGAAACTTGGTATGATTATCACTGTTTGTAGAGCATACCGTACATAGAGAGGGATACATTAATAAATAACCAATATTGGAATAGAAAATCAAAACATACCATGTACTAACAGAGGACATATCTGCAGAATGAACAGAAAACGTTGTCTTTTTAAGTTCATTTCTAGTCTTCCGGGAACTGAAAAATATGCAACGAAAACAATCAGTATTCTCATATCCATATTTTAAGATGCGCTAAATTCACATCTAAATTGAACAAAGCATTGAATAGGGGATTCATAAAGAAAAAATAATTATAATCGCTTCCAAAAGATTAAGTGTCAAGGAAATTTATGTATTGAGTCGAGTTAATATTTCCTTCTACATCTGCGATTCTACCCAACACGTCTGTACAAATACATTCCAAGACATTACTGAAACACGGGCTCCGCCATTACAACTTCCATATACAGCCCTCAGCATTGTATGTTCCACATTTCCTCGGATTTTCGACACACATACACACATGAATTTTCCCTAACACCATATTTGACCAGAAAATATTATTCTATTTCATTCTACTCGTATTGTCCAGTAAAATATATTTCGGCACCATCACATAAGTGTTTTTTTTTCAACGAAATTGTCAGTGTTTTCGCAACGATTCTTTTGTTAAAGCCATTTTTGCTCAATCGTCTTTGAATTGTAACTTCGGCGATCCTGTTTGCCTTATCAACGTACGCTCAATTTGTTTGATCATAGATCTGGATCGACCTGTGCGCGGCTTGTGTTCTATATATTTTCACGTTGTTCAAATCTTTTTTTATAAATGTTATTGCAGATTGACTAAATCAAATTATCTCTCCAATCTCTGGTTTGTTATCCATCCTGGTGTAGCAGTAACACCTGCCGTTTTTTGGTCAGGGCTCATCTCTTCTATTTTTCTACCCATGTTGGAAACTCCCTTTTTGCAGAGTTTACTCTTTATGAACGCACGTGAAATTTACGTCACTTACACGTCATATATTGGAAATTATGGTGTCTTAATTCAGTAACATAATGATGTGATACCACTAATTAATTTCTTTAGCATTTTCTTCTAAATTTGTGTTTATTCGACCTTACCTGCCTAGTTTATCTAGGGGCCGGGTGGCTCAATGAGATAGGTCGTTGGATCTAACAACTCATACAAACCTATCACCAATACGGGGTGGGTTCGCGCCATGCTTTGTAAATTACAAAAAAGGGAGCACTCGACTCGCAGCCGCAAGTGATACAGTTTACCAGTTGCTTGCGCAGGGTCGATGGTTCTCTCCGGGTACTCCGGCTTCCTCCACCACTAAAACTTGTCGCCATGATATGGCTGAAATATTGCTAAAAGTGGCGTTAAACACCAAAATTTCATATTCAAATTCATTCCTATTTTATCTTAAGTTTAACCTTTGCAAGGCCATATATTTTCTGAAGCATCCATGATTCTTCTACATTCAGTCAAACTATCATGGGATGTTTAAAGTCGTGCAGTGAAATGCCAGGCTATGGAAACATCTACTCTAAAAATAGCTCCGTCATCCATCGGAAATGCAGTATTTATAGATCATGCATCAAATCCTCCATAGAGATATTAAAATACAACTAAATCCATCACATTTGGACTCAAAATAATACTTATATATTTAACTTATAATTATTAATTTTAATTATTCCATTTCATTCAGTATTGTTCACAATACAACAAAGCGAAATGAACTTTTTTTCTTTAAAAGGGACTACTTTTGTATATGTTCTAAGGTCTGATTGTTGAATTAGTGAACTACTGATCAATGTCTATCAAGTTGTAATCAACCGAAGTACATTATTATCTGGTAGCGTGAGCTGTGTACACAAAACGTGAAATATAATGCACTTTTCGTCACCTAAGTGTATATTGTGGCGGTCATTCTTATTGGTGGAGGAAACCGCAGTAACCGACTTGCCGCAAGTCACTGGCAAACTTGATTGCTTAATGTTGTATCAGGTACATTTCGATTGAGCGTCATTCGAACTCACAACTTTAGTGGCGATAGGCACTGATAGCAAAATAAGCTTTTGTCTCTGATGAAGTTTTTGTTGATAGTATGTCGTTGATGTAGGTATGAAGCCTTATCATGCAATTGTGGTACATCAGTGAGAGCTGAAGCGTTGAAACAGTACATCCGATTGTAGCGAACAGTTTTCTATTCTGAATGAAGGAGCGAATGCATATCTGTATTTTAGAGTTGAGGTTGTGGTATTATAGTATGCAATAGGCACGATGGTGGGAAATTCTAGTAGACTAATATCGAGAGTATTTTGTTTATTTTTACACAAACTCATGGATGGTAATGAAGAATAGAGATTAGTATAACTTTTGTGGAATGCATGTTGAGGGTTGGTTAGACATCTCAAAGGTTTACAAATATTTACAATAAACAAGTCACTAGAGAACTACTGGGGGAAAAAATTATCTCTGAATGCAAGGAAATCTTAAAGTTTTACAAATACTTACAATAAACTAGTCATTAGACAAGTACTGGGGTGAATAACTGACCTATGAATGCAAGACAATTTTAAAGGTTTCCAAATATTAACAATAACACAGTCATTTATACATAGCACAAGATAAGATAAGCAACAAACGATTATTTATTCAAATCTACTTCTAATACATACATGTGTACTATAACATACTTAAAGTGCGACATGAGTGTAATTTTTCAAAAGTCAATATTTGACATGAATATATGTCAAATTATTCTATTAACTCATTACAAAAGACGCGCATACAAAATATTGATCACAATCGATAATATCAGCACAGGTGAGTTTCACCTGAAATCATATCTATTTTTATCTGCTTTTCGGTAAGCTTCGGCAACTCCCGGCCGTGACATCATAGCTTGAATATCTAGATGTAAACAAAGCATATCGCAACATGCCACGAAGAGATAAAGGTGGAAAAAGCAAAGGTAGTGGACTAAGATGCGTTGCTGCGAACTGTGGAAACACAAATGCTGAAGGTGTGCTACTCCATACCTTTGGAGCGATTTCGTGAAACTGAAAAGGGGGGTTTATCCTGGACCTTCAGAGTATTCGGCATTATGCTCCATCCATTTCGAGCCTAGTTGTTTTCATTTCGAACTAGATTCGAAATAGAGCAAATGGGTGTTAGACCAAAGAGAGTGACTTTAATCTCCGTCGCATGTCCCACTATCCATGCACCAACACCTATTGAGACAACTACAGCCAGTAAATCCAGTTCCACACAGTCACTGATCCCTTCAACACCAACTGCACAATCACATTTAACTACCGAAAACCGGTTACAAATGCCGTCAGAGAACATCCAGTATCAGAGTTATCCCCCAAATAAAATCAGAAGAGGGTACCTGAAAAGGGAGGCAACACGAGTAAGTATAAAGTAAAATTGAACTTTCCTGAGGGTAGTTGCTTATAAATAAAATTATGAGCGTCATTCAGTGATTTATTTTCTAAATATTTGAATAAATAGTTATTACGATCTTTATTATTTGCATCTTTTAGTTTTCATTTCCAAATTGAATAATTATACATATGTAAGGATTAGTAAATTTTACATTTTTTCAAATTGATTTTGACAGTGGGGCAAGCTTTTTATTATTTGTTTGAATATGATACATGTAATTTATTGACAAACAAGTATATTTTTTCTCCATTTCTATTTACTGATTCACTGCTGCTTTCTATCCGGTATCCATGACTTATAGTCCCACTGATAGATTGTTGACCTTTACAGATATGTACATAATTGTTCTCATAGTGTTAATTATACACATCCTGCTTTGTGTCAATAATTATATGTTTGTCTTGAATACACAGGAAAATATATTAAAGGTAACCAGTGCTATCGGAGTACATCCCTGTCTAGATAGCTTTGAATTAATGTAATTGTTTAGTGAACGTTGAACCGAAAAATTGACATAGAACTACCAACAACCATCTCCGTAATTTACGAACCAGCTAATAACGAGAGTTATTATTATAAATGATCTTCTTCTGTTCGTTTTTCAACAAATATATAGTAAAGTCCACAATGTTTGGCATTCTTGTGAACGTTTGAACCATCAAAGTGACATAGAACTAAATTCCGATCACTATCTTCGTATTTACGAACCAGCTAACGAGATATACGATCTTCTTCTGTTCATTTCTCAACATCTATAATGTAAAATCCGCAATGTTCAGCATACTTATGATCGGACAAGTCACTCGTGAAACCGGAATCTGTATAGCTACATTTAGTCGAGCGACCGATGAAATTTTCCAATAAATACCTCTCCATTATAAATTGTCAGAATTTATGCTCCAAATATCAATTACGAAATAATAACAAATGAACTTCACATAAATTAATGTAAAATGAACACAATATCTAACAGAGTATTATGCGCATATGATTACGTAATGTTAAAGAAATTAAAATATATACAGGGTACGTCTGCTTTGCTTCCGACTTCCCGCAACTGAAACAAGGCAATACCGTATATCATGCATACAAACTAACACATTGAAGTACTACATGTACAAAATTAGTAATCTTATTTAGCCTTTGGGCATCCCTCCACGTTAATACTGAATAAGAAACTTGAAATGACATGGAAACTTGCTTAAAGTATGGGCATCCCGCCACTTTGAAATAAGCAAGATTTCTAAGTAATTAATTGTGGAGACCGGGTGTATCTTTTGTATGCATCTGATTTACAACGCCTGAAAAGTTGAATCTGATTGTCAGAGTAACCTAGCGATGCAGCTGTTGTTGCTCCCCTAATTCTAAAGCTATTACCTTTGTATTTACTAGAATCAAAACCGCAAAAAGTTAACATCCGGCGTGTTAACATGTCAAATTGAGACCTTAGAAAGGGTTTACCATTCTTGGAAATGAACAAAGGGCCCGATTGTTTGTCCCACATTGCTAGATATCTCTGCATTAAACAGAACAGGGAAAAATGATGATGAAGCAGACTGTTTGACAGGTATATGATGTGGTTGTATTCCATAATTATGCTTAAAGTCCCGAAAAGTAACCCACACCACCCTAGAAGTAGATGTATTCTTGAAATTAATGTCTGGTGTATGAACGACTTTAGACAATTCTGAACTGTTTGAAGGCACCAATTCTCCTATCAGAGCCAAAGCGAAGTACGCTGTAGTAAAAATTGCATCCATTAAAGAAGTTAAATAATCATTATCAGCTACAAGAGGTAACGCGTTAATCAAATGTCGCATGACAGGGGCTGTTATGGGTAGGCGCAAATCATAATGAGGTGCCAATATCCCAGCACTTTGAATAGCCCTTTTAACCATAAAAGTTTTAGTAGGATCCTTGAAACCCTGTAATTGATGAACATAACCAAAAGCTGATAACTGGGATGTAATTGTACTTGACGCAAACCCTTTTTGATGTGCATATGCAACATATAATGGTACAAAAGCATAAGAAACTGGTATTGACAATGCTTTGTTAAAATGTTTAACCGAAAAATCATTGACTGACGATAGTGCCCTGTTATAAAGTTGTCTCGAAGATGGAGCCAAAAAGGCCTCTAATAAAAATTATAAGGTTTAAAAAATACTAGATGAATTGGCGTTGGGTGACTGTTCGCATGTGCATGAAAGCTCCTGAACTTTTGAACCTGCAATCGAGATAAAGCATCTGCTAAAATATTTCTGGCTTCACAAACGTGGCGAGCTCGGACTAATATACTGTATTTCAGGCAATACAGTACCATGAAACGCATTAACCGCATACTACAAGGGTCTTTGGAGGTTTGTTTATTAATAATGTGAACTAGTGCTAAATTATCAGTAAACATAGAAATACTACGATTTTGTTATTCTTTAACCCACACATATAATGCTGCGACAATAGGATAACATTCAAGTGGAGTAATAGGTATTCCCTCTATGCACCAAGGCCCAAAAACCAAAAAAGATCAAAAACCGCGCTAAATCCCAAGGTCGTAGATGCATCCGTAAAAAGTTTAATCTCATGATTAGAAAATAATTCATCTTCCAGGAAGAAACCGTTAAAGGACTGTAAAAAATGCTCCCATGTTTCCAAATCAGCCCTAGTTGCCCGTGTCAATCTGATCTTAAAATTTAAGCAACGAACACCTTTTGTTAAATATATTAATCGTCTAAGGAAGGCTCTCCCCGGAACTACGACCGAGGTAGCAAACTGTAAAATCCCTATGCCCGACAATAATTCCCTCAGCATAAACTTTTTTCTCTTTTTAAATTCTGACAGTAAAACTATGCAACGATTCAGCTTATCAAATGGTAAATGAACTTCCATGAAAAGTGTTCTAACCGTAATACCCAGAAAAACTATTTCTTGATGGGGGCCATCCGTCTTCACTGCCGCAATCGGTACCCCGATAGAATTACACATTGAAATAAAAGACTGCAGACTCTCCGAACAGCGATTTTCACTTTTTTTTTAAATATATAATCGTCTAATACATGAATTACATCTGTCATACCCAACTTCGACTTTGCAACCTTTTCTAATGATGTATTAAATTCTTCAAAATTCTGCAACTTTCCGCAAGACCCATAGCCAAACAACGGTCATAATAATATTTATTTCTCCACACAAAACCGAACAGATGATAATAAGCTTGGCTTATGCGTAATATAGGAAATGCGTGTTCTATATCAGTTTTGGCGCAATATGAAAATGTTCCAAGCCTTTTTATTGGCAAAATTCCTGTTTGTATATTAGAATAGAGGACGGATGAGTAAAATGAATGAATAAAATCATTAACAAAAAAGTCTTTTGGATAACTCAGATGATGAATCAGCCGAAATTTGCCCGGTTCCTTTTTAGGAAGTACGTCTAGTGAGCTGAGATGAAAATTATTAAATTGTGGTTTATCAAATGGACCTGCTATTCTTCCATAATCTAATTCTTTCTAAAGTTGTTGGTCTACAATATGAGGCATTTCGACTGTTGATTTTAAATTCTTAAATTTTGTTGGATCAGAACGAAGCGTGCCTTCAAAATGAACATGAAAACCAAGTTTAAAACCATTTACAAGAAAACGTCTCTTATTATCATCGTATCCTTCAAGCAACCGATCCAGTTTTTTGCGCATTAATTGGGGTAACGATTTGGCTTGCTCTCTCTTTGACGTTAAAATCCACGATTCCCGAATGGGACTCTAGGACATGACGGGATCCCTTCATTTCGAAAGGGATGACGAAAACATTGTGTGAAATTTGGGTTGTAGCCCCTTGTTAAGGATGGTGGATTCTGAAAATTGGGTCTTGGAAACGAAGGACTTTGACTTAAATGTGACCTGTGAACCATAATTGATTTTTGACAATCCTGATTGCTGAAGACAGGACGATGATTACCGTGACATTTGTGACACGCATGCAAATATCTGCACTTAAAACCAACAGGTCAAGTTATGTTTTTTATGAACTTCCAACAGTATCCGGGGGGGGGCGGTAAACCGAGATTGTTCATGCTTGATTTGTTTTGGGATTCCATCGACCCAGAAAGCCAGACCCATTCCCTGATAAAGCCTCATCCCATAGTTCGCGCTCAACTACATCCCACTGCAATGATTGCCTTTTCTCTTGTAGTCTCCGAAATACCATGTCTTAAGAGGCCCAATTCCCCTCTTTTTGATTCAATGTACTTATGATACTACTGTATTTCAAAAGTATTGCAAATTCAGACGGATACATTTGGCAATATACTGCCATGTATAGTTGAAAAGCATATGTCCATTTATTAATAGTAATTTTTGCTGCCTTCTGCTTTGGTGTCAGCTATAATGCTGAAGGAGCCCCCTTTTCACCACTAACAACCATCCGGTATGAGCTGGATTCATGCCCTGAATTAAGGGAGCTCATCTCCACGAATTCGTTATTCCAAATTTTATCTTTTGTCTTAGTGTCGACCATATCTGTCAAAGGAATACCCGTTGACAAGAAAACTTCTACTGGAGCATTCAATTCACTTATAATTATGCCCAGGTTACTGGACCCACCAATAGCCTCCTTAATAGTTAAAGCAGGAATCAGCGTGTCTGTAGTGTCAGTACTTGTTGCAGTGCCATTGTGTCTGTCAGGGGGTGCCTGACCCGGCGAGCACAGAGCACAGGAAGCCGAACTACTTGTTGGCGCTGTATGGGCGACAGCCGTGGCAAATTTTGCTTCTTTTACCCCGGCTTCAAATGCCTTCCTGATTAAGGTTTGAAGCGACGCTTGTGACATTCTTAGCTCATCGTCCTCCGTAACCCACATTTGGCCCGTCTCGACTGCTTTCCTTATTTACCCTAGATCTTTTCTTAGAAGCGACCCTGGTATGGCTTGCTGCAAGCCTTCCGCTTTGGTGCGATGCCCTGTAAATAAAATATATACTAAAAGTTATTTACAAACTTTAAAAGGAAACGATGCTCCTTCTTCAGAGTTTTTGACATTGGATCTTAAAAACAATGAATCAAACAATTGCCTTACTATCATGCGAATGGTATGAATAAAAGGTCAGGAATTACTAACGCTTGCATACCGTATGTCAAATTGACATATTAATGGCATCCGTGCAATACAAACGATAACGACTTTCAACCATACAATTTTAGCATAACCTTATCTAACTCCAAAAAGCCGTTATGATTCATACGACACTTGCACTAGAATATGACCTATGACGCTGTAAAACATATAAGGAGAAAATATTATAAAACCGCACTTGCTATCTAAATACATATACTAGTATGTTTATCATAATTATAGAACGTAGCACTAGGGCAAAATGCAAACGACGACATACAACAATAGAGCCATTTGGTCCTCATCTTGTTGATATACTAAATACCTTCAATAAGAAATATACCTGCTACTACGAATAAATGGGGAATTTCAAATACCCTGAATAAGATGACGACGACGACGTATAAACAAATACCATGCAATAAAATGACGACGGCGACGTATAAACAAGATTTTTTTTAAATTACTTATTTACTATTATTTTTTTTTTAAACGACGAAGTAAAACAGTAACACCAAACTTATACCAGAATTAATTTGAAAGTATAGCCTATGTGATTCTTGTTCAAAATTGCTTCAATCACGTAATCCGTCCAAGCAATCAAATTGAAATATGTCTGTCAAATTTGAAATTTATTTTATTTCTTTAATATACAACACCTTACTTGATTTCTTCAAGTTTTCTTTCCCAGGAAGTGTTGTTTTCATAATAATCGGGCAACCCGCGGATTGAAGACCATAAAATGACATTTGGCGTGTTGTTTCTCAGTAAGAGAGCCCGGTGGGATTCTAGTTATGTCTGGTATTTAACAACACAGTTAGATCAAAGTTCTGAATTTCCTCGCTGGTCTTTAATCAATAATCTAAAAACAAATGTGTGCATTTTACATGTGAAAAAGGGGGTGTGCGCCTGTACTTATCTGATATTGGATAAAATAAATCATTTGAAGGCGGAACTAAGTTTATGGAAACTCTTGCGTTATATTGTAGTTATAATATTTAAAATGCTTTTTCCTTTTGGAACCTTCTGCCTAAGAAATGAAGAAGTTATATTAAGTTGTTTTGTTGTATTGAGGCCGAATAACATACATGTATTTAGTTACTCATCCTTCTTGGTATATCCCGTTAAATTACTTAGTCTTAAATATAATGATTATTAAATTTAACATAATTTTATAAACAACCGAGTGTACGTCTAAATCTAAATACTGTCAGCTTCCTGTGTCGGGTCGTACTAGTAACATACTACTGTACGTAATAGTATAAGACAACTTAAAACTATACACTCATGTAATAACACCTTCATTAATTAAGAGATCTCAGCCCAAATAGAACACATCCTTTCAGTGATTTGTAATATGGGCTGTCATCCGAAAAAGGGACCCCGTCTTTATTATACAAAGCTATCTCATTCCAAATATATTTATCGTGGTACCACAAAAGAACATCTTGCCTGCCACTAAATTCTTTCTCTAACAATGCATTTGTTGTACATACCATGTTGTTGTAAACAAACACTGATACATCAATGTAATTACGAACCATATAGCAGCAATACAACTGCTAGAAGTTGAATTATAAGATGTCAGGTTATAGTCCTTGAAATTTTGAAAAAAAAAAGTTTTTGAAACACTTGGAACATCAAAATACCAAATACTTGTATTGTTCATTTCAGTGTTGAAAAAAAAAATTGTTGGCACTATTGGTAACTGTTTACTTTAAAATGGTATATTTTAAGGGTCCAAGGTTTTTGAAAAATCGCAAGATGTTGTAAATAGTCGCCAAATGAAGAAAGATATCCCGAAATTGTCCCCAGATCAACAGACATCATTTTTAGAGCGTTACCATTATGTGATAAACCTTTTTGCGCCAAATATGATTGAATTTTCCTATCATGGAATTCTTTGCAGATATTTATTAAAACATTTGTGTACACATTTTATCTTGATAAGCCTATGGGTTAGTAAGTAATGTATACACAAAGCAAACATTTATGCTTAAGCATAATTACTGAAAAAAATAATTCTTGGTTAAAGTCTAGGAGGAATTTGGTTGAAGCATGGACATTTTTGGAAGGGGTTCTTGTATGATTTGATGAAACGTCCTGTTAAAATTTGTTCATGTTTCTGATGATCAGATATAAAGAAACAAATATCCAAAGGAAGTTTGTCTAAATAAAATTAAATATACAAGAAATTGAATGTGTTCAAACAAATTGCTCAGGTAATTAGACATTGTTCTTGGCGCCATAAAATTGTCTTGCAGATGACTCTGTCAAAATTATACATGTACTTTTATCTTGTAAAATGTATGATGATCAAAATACATGTGCTATTGCAGGTTATGGTTAGCTGCATTGCATTTCAATGGAAATACTCAAAGAGATCAGGCAGTAACCCAGGATGGAAAAGCCAGATACAAACTAACAGCACTAATGTACAAGAAAGGGGAATTTATTGTCAGGAAAATAAATGTTGATTGCACTTATGGAAAATAAAGATTTTTATTATCTCCCATGCAAAGATAATGTCCTGTGGTCGATTTAAAAAAAATGTGTAAATCTCAGATCAGTCGTAAGTGTGAATTTCAACCAATCAAAAGCTTGGAAATCACGCTTACGATAACACTTACGATTATTCTTAGACTTACGACTTTTTTTGTGAAATCGACCCCTGCTTAGAAACCAAATAGTTATCAATTCTGCAGGAATATTCTGATTGGAATCTTTCATTTTATTATACTGATGATTATTTAAACTAGCCAGTCTAATTATAAAAAGAAAGGATATGAGGTAAATGGACAGGACAATAGAACAATCTAAATTGGCATACAACTAAAGGCCACTGTATGATCTTCAACGATGAGAATAACTCACACTGTACAGCAAACTCCATAAAGCCCCGTAAATAAGTGTAAAAGACCGCACAGACAAAGCAAAAATAACAATCAGAATCCAAATCTACCTGATGGAAATCTGTGTAGTTCTGGTTGTGCATACACACTCTCTAACAGTTGGCATTGCTTCACACCTGTTACATTTACATCTATAATTTTATTAAAAACAGGTGTAAAATTTGCAATTTTTCATGATAATGTATCTACAAAACTGTATGCGATTTATAATTCCCTGGAGAGTTGATTGTACATGTTGAACCTATTGATAAATACTTATTTGAGAGAAATAAATTTTCACGATTCTTCTTCAAATGCAATAATAAGTGAAAATTTGCAGCTTGCAGAAAGAAGCTGCTTTACAGTAATCAATTTTTAGATCCATACAGTGACTTTTTGAACAGAGCCAAAACGCTGTCACAGAAACCATTAGGTCAGGTTTATGTTCAGCCTTTGTTACTATCATCCCTTCAGAAACTATGTGGCCGTCATCATGACATCATAGAAAGATATGAAGTTTCGGTCTAACCAATGAGAATATACATTTTCAGGTTGTATGTCTCATCGGATTTTATATTACTGGACTTGACTCCACCCTGGATTGATTCACTTACAGTGTGACGGGTGATGTATACGGAGCAGGGTATGCTTACCCATCCGAAGCATCTGATGTCACTACCGATTTTTATGTGAGTTCACATTGCTAGTGCTTTAGTTTTTTGTGTTTTTGATGTTATTGTGTTTAGTCGTTGCCCAATGTATGTGTTCTGTTGTCTTCTGTCCTTTGTTCATATCGTTTTTGGCATATACTGGACTGTGGTTCATGTAATTATCACATCGCTTGTCATTTACTTTCAAAAATTGTTCACCATGATTTATTCTCAAGACGTACCATGTTCAGATCAATGTCATCAACAATGCCATGGACCTTTTCATCAGATAGTTGTGCATCATATGCATAAGGCTCGAACTGGTAAGGGTTAACACGACTGTCATTGTTATATGGGTCCAACTAATCAAAAGACGAAGAGTAACAGGAAAGGGAAAGATCGCTTTGATCCAATTCTGAGAGTTCTTCTCGTGCGTCTACCATTCTTCGTTTACATCGGTGTTCGAGTAATGACGTCAACGATCCATATTTGGTATGGCACCGGAAGTTGATGAAACTGTAATCGGAGATAGGCGAGGGCAGATAAAAATCGATACTTTGATGGACTATTGTGAATTTAATTAACATCGAATACATTTGTATGTAATAAAAATAGGTTTACTTGTTGAAATTAAATCTTTATACAATAAATGATTTTGAAGTTGTACCTACCTACCTAGTCCTTGGTGCGTCCGGAAGCACATAGGGCAAGGACTAGATCTTTCCACTCTCTGCTTTCCTGAGCTTTCTTCTTTATTTCTCCCCAGGTTGAGTCCATTTCCTTTAGCTCTGCCTCCACAGTTCGCCTCCAAGTTGTCTTTGGGTGGCCCTTCTTTCTTTTCCCTACTGGGTTCCTTCTTCAAGATACTCTCGTAATGTCATTCATTGGTTTTCTTAAGACGTGACCAATCCATCTTCAGCGGTATTTCTTCAATATTGTTGTCATGTCTGTTGATTTTGCCCTCTCATGTAGATTTTCGTTTGTTATTTTTGTAGGCCAAAATATCCTCAAGATCTTTCTGAGGCAACCGTTATGGAAAACTTGAGAGTTTGTTTATGTCTTTTTGCACTGGTATGGTACTTTAAATACCTCTGCAGTAGTCTCAGGTAAATATATACGCCTGTGTGAAAATGTGTACTCCTGCAACTATAAGACTCAGTTTTATTTAATGTATTTTATATAAACTAGTAAAAGGAATACATCGGATGTTGTTTTTAGTTTTTATATCTATATTTTAGCGTATGTTGCATAATATTCAGGATGCCATCCTGAAACCCATCAGTTCCCGCGTCAATATATATGCCTGCGTGGAAAAGTGTACGTCTGCAACTGTATAGTTCACTTTTATTTAATGGGTTTTTTTTCATATAAACTTGTAAAAATAATATATCGGATGCCGTTTTCAGTTTGTATACCCCCGCTATAAAAACAAAAAGCTTTTACTTATTAACATACTAAGAAAATTCAAATTTATTCTACATAGGAAAACATTCGAAAATGTTTACCTTACCTTCATTCGGCCGATTTTGGAATATGCAGAGGTCGTATTGGATAATAAGATATTGTTCTTGATAACTAAATTAGAAAATGTTCTAATAGAAAGAGGCTGCTAGAATAGTCACTGGGGGAACTCGGTTAGTTTTTATTAACAGTCTATATAAAGAGACGGGTTTGGAGACACCACAGGAAAGACGGGAACTTCACCATTTTCTTTTTATAAAATGGTAAACGGTCTTGTTACTTTTGACCTTAGTGCATTGGTCCCTTGTCACATGTAAAATGTTCATGACAACAACACTTGACAGATCATAAGTATCCCCCAGTACGTACTAGAACAACGTTAGATAATAATTATTTTCTACCCTCTACTGTAAGATTATGGAACAGCGAACCCACCTCAATAAGAGATAGCAGGTCTCCTTCATCTCTCAAATCCTATTATTAGTCAAAATGTATAAAGAAACCTATTTATTATTACTCAGGAACTCGAATTGTACAAATCTTGTACATGAGATTACGAAGTGTATGTAGTTCTCTAAACCATCATCTATATTCCTAACAGAGGACCCTGTGGATCAATTAATTGGATTATGTAACAACTCATACAAGCCTATCACCAATACAGCGTGGGTTCGCGCCCGGCTTTGTAAAATACAAAAAATGTACACTCAACTCGAAGCCGCAAGTGTTTAAGATAACCAGTTGCTTGCCCATGGTGTGTGGTTCTCTCCGGGTATTCCGGCCTCTGTCACCACTAAAACTGGTCGCCATGATATAGCTTAAAATTTGCTGAAAGTGGCATTAAAAACAATACAATCAATCAAGTATATTCCTAACAAATATAGTAGATTTGCATATTTGTAGTTGTCATCAAGATGCCCCTGAAACCAATTCACATTATATTTGTTTATTGTCCTAGATTCAATGATTCGATAAATCGGTATATCGAATCATTTGAAATTCCTATGAACTATTTTTTGGATCACCTGACCTCACAGACGATGTACAAAATTATTTAGTAAACAGTAAATGTTACATGTAACATCAGCAGTACCTAGTTCCCTTATTGTTTTTCTTGTTTTAATTACTTTGCATCAAACATTTCTTACACAAAACACCAGATCACTTTATTTGTTTTATATTTTACTCATAACTTGTGATTCATATCAAAAGAATATTAGTTATGTTTCTCCCCTTAGAGATTTACATTATATTATAAATTATCTTTATTCCTATGAATAGGGATTAATATAAGTTCTTGCAACTTGTTTCCCAATCCAATTAAATACTTCCTATTATGTAATATATGTATTTGAATATTGCGATGTTATGTTGAATAAATTAATTAAATATGCTTAATTAACTTGCGAGTGCTTACAGCTACAAAATCATTTGTATAACTATATTTAGTAAGCTATCAATACGAGGCGCTTGATTAAGATTCATATTAAAACTACCGTTGTAAATTCGTTTACTTTTAGCTCCCTGTCAGTGAGAGTTTAACTGTAACTATACAAATTATACAGTAACATCGTGAGGCAGCGGGTAAAACAAAACAAATGTAAAACATCAAAAGATGACATAATATTATAAGATATTGAGATTTTGGTCCATAGATTGTATCAATCCAGGAAAGTGAGAGGTAATGTATTTGTGTTAGTTGTGTCGAATTTACTTCTTTCTACGATTCTGATATTTGATTTTGGAATTGTTTCCATAGGGGTATTTTTTCTTTTCATTTTATTATTTCTTTGTGACCATTCAGTATATTCCAATATGTCAGAACAGTCTGAAAATAAAAACGAGTTCTTATTGTCTTTCATACATACATTATTCTAATATGACGTCCTTCTTTATCTTTGATGTCAAACTCGCATTAGCACATGCGCGGTATCCTACACATTTAAGCCAGGTGATAAAATAACAAAATAAAACTATTTACAAGGTTATTGATGATTTAAACATCTGTATTCACTGAAAATAATCAACATATACAAAATTGATAATATGGACGTGCAATTAAAACAGGCAAACACAATATTATTGTTACGGATGCTTCATCAATGCGACTGACTTTCCCGTCGTAAAAGTACACGTGACTGACTTTCCCGTAGTAAAGGTATATGTTGATTGTTTATCGTCTGCTCAAATTTGGCAGCATAAATTGTGTGCAACATTGTCCGCAAGCGTAGATATAAATTACCGTCTTCCATTCAAAGTATACTAACGTATTTCTGGCCTCCATGATTTTTTTCTTATATAATCAAGGGGATTTGTATAAGGTGTAAAGAGTCAATATATATGTTATTTATGTGTATTTTACCACCAGTCAAATTAGATTATAATAAGATAACCGGCAGAGTATTATAAATATGTACCCGACATATATATATATACGTGTATTGGTGCAAACATAACCTGATATTTAAACTGTATTGTACAATTATCTTACTTCCTTGTACCGAATGTACGTAACTTCCTGCTTACAGATGGGACTAAAATGTTTACTGTTTTGTGTTTGTATTAAATGTAAGTAATACATTTATATTTATCACATGTACTGGACACCGTATCAATGATAATGCCACCCTGGTATTTGTATAGTCCAATCTGTGTTGCTCTTGTTTTCAAGTTACTATGTGTGCGGCCGTCGTGGTCGTGATCGTATGGTAGTTGGATGTACAAGTACCCGTGTATTCAGTGATTGACATTGTTTCTGGTACGAACCGATTTATAGAATCTAACACTAGTGACAGGTCAAAATCGAGAAATCTCAGACACCCAAGGTTAAGGTTTTAATCGTTCTCTTACGAGGCTCGCATTTAGCAATGAACAAGCACGTCACCTTTTTAGAGAACAATTTGACTGGGTATATCCATATAATTTTATTCTCAGACATTTGACGTGTGTTTACATGTATTTACATGTTTGTGTATATTCGAAGACGACCGTATAACAACCATCAATGAAATAATACGGACAATGTGAAAGAAACACCAAATCACGAACGATTCAAATTGTAATAATATTTAAAATTGATTCAGTGAACAGGAAATCGATAAGTGCCAGCTGTTGATAAAAATCATACGCAAACACTTTCAAAAAAATACAAAACATTAAGAATTTTAAAAGATTGATTAGACTTTGGCTAACGTTATATTTTGTAAAGCATATTTTATTTTAATCACATATACAAACAATATTAACAAAGTTATAATATAACACTGACAAATCTTGAAGCGACGATTAATTTTGGCAGGTGAAATGGCGTGTAGCTTGTCTTACACAGGGGATGTAAGACAGAACAATATTTTCCCGTGAAAATTGAGAACTACTTTATCCTCTGTGTAAGAAATTGCCCTACGTGTTCAAGTTGGTAGCGCCTTGAACATATATTGCATCCNTGTGTTTACATGTATTTACATGTTTGTGTATATTCGAAGATGACCGTATAACAACCATCAATGAAATAATACGGACAATGTGAAAGAAACACCAAATCAAGAACGCTCCAAATTGTAATAATATTTAAAATTGATTCAGTGAACAGGAAATCGATAAGTGCCAGCTGTTGACAAAAATCAGACGCAAACACATTCAAAAAAATACAAAACATTAAGAATTTTAAAAGATTGATTAGACTTTGGCTAACGTTATATTTTGTAAAGTTAATTTTATTTTAATCACATATACAAACAATATTAACAAAGGATCACAACAAAGTTATAATATAACACTGACAAATCTTGAAGCGACGATTACTTTTGGCAGGTGAAAGGGCGTGTAGCTTGTCTTACACAGGGGATGTAAGGCAGAAAAATATTTTCCCGTGAAAATTGAGAACTACTTTATCCTCTGTGTAAGAAATTGCCCTCCGTGTTCAAGTTGGTAGCGCCTTGAACATATATTGCATCCCCAATACCGATAGATATATGTGACTTTCGAAGTCTTTTGCATAATGAAGATATTCCTCCTTTATGTCGTTCTTCTTTGGCTTCCAGGATGAACTGGTTTTCAACATATCTGAGGAAACTAAAGAAATTGACGTGTTGATTGTTTTGTTCTTTTGTTTTTCTTTTTTGTTTCATGTATCTACATATGTATATAACTGTTTCTGTTTTTGTCGCGGATATATTTGTGTTTCTTGAAACTTATTTAAGTTGACATAGAAAAAAGGTAGGATATGACTTTCATAACACATTTCCCATCTATTTTGGTACCAATTCGTTGGTCATAATTAAATCTTAAAATTGAGAGAAATGGAAAGTACAAAACCGAAGATAATAAAACTTGTCATATTATTTTGCGTTTTGTGAAATACGATGATTCATTTTTACATAAAATCAATTTGTCATTCCTGTGTGACATGATACATGTTGTTAATGCATAGCCTGATGAGGTGTTATTTGCTTATTTATATATCTAAGATGGCGATAACGGGATGTCGGAATTTTTCCTGTGATAAATATAGCATATTATCATTTCTAATTGCACGCATCTAATGTATTTGATATTGATAATGGTACATTAAACCAAGACAAATGAAATGAAATAAAAATGAATGATAACAAAGAATCTTCGAGGCTACTGGACAAAATGAATATCCGAGGCAAAATCCCTTATGCTGGTATTAGCAGTCTATATAGGCATGTCTTACATACATGAAATGGATAGAGTTAAACAAAACAGTGAATAATGAATAACATTTCGCAATCTTTTTTCTCCTGAAATAAAATTAAAATTCCTCAATCATAAATACTTCAACTGACCAACCGTACAGAAAAAAATGTAGGATGGTGTATCTTCCATAGAAACCTACATTCAGACCAAATCATCCTTGAATTGTGCCAAACGGAGTCTTTAAATTGCATAAATATTCACCTGTGACCTTTGCCATTTAAGTTTAAGGCTGTCCCATAGTCCCTAAATTTCTTAATCCACATACATTGTATGAATGCGTCTTTTTTCCGGATAACGACGACACTGATATTGTTTTTAAAGGGGGTTGCACTGTAATGAATAATTTCTCTCAAAGTAGGCTTCCATGGATAACGTTTTATTCACGAACTGTCAATGGCATCTTGACAAATAATCTAGACTAACCTTTTATGCATTAAATCTTTTTCACCAACATTGAAAATCAAAGTGAGAGCATGATTATTAAAAGTTTATTATTGACCATATAGGTGCTATTTTATTTGGTCATTCTGTATTTCTGGATTCGAAACTCGCGGTCCTAACATTAAACTCAAAAATTGTCATTTTCGCAAGCATTCCACTTCAAAGAAATGGCTAAAATCCTTACAATGTACGAAAATGGCTTGCATTTTGTAACTATTATTAAAACTAGGGTTCTTCTCCCACGGGCATATATGACCTTAGCATATTAGTGATATCCTGTTTCTGTACTTTAGTTACTTTACTTTTAAATTATTTGGCTTTCCAATATTTTTGGGAGTACATGATGAATATTATTCCAGAAATTAGTCGTGGTCATTAATTTTCATACATACGTTTTTAAAACGACTAATTGTTTTACATGTTAAAGATGTAATGTTAAAAAACTACATTTACGCATATTGTCAATGGTTTACAATTACAGCACATGTTCCAGATGACGTAAATTTTGCTCGAAAACGGCGTTGCAAGAATTCGTTAAAGTTACTAATAATTCCAGCTTGCATGTTTCTATGTTTGTCTGCCTTATGTTTACTTCTAGTTCCCCCAGAGTCTTGTAAGCTCATAGCGGCCCAAACTGCGTCCATTATCATTATGTTCGCGTACTGTAATTGGTTAGAAACTTTAATGCACCCTGTTTACTTTGATATATAAATCAAGTGTATAGGTAACCAAATAATAAAATGACAGATATTTGAAATGATAACATGTATTATGAGACACTCTGTTTTTATTGTGTAATATGATATTACCTTCATTGTGAGCTGGGCATATTATTAATTAATTAATTAACATTTGACTTATCTACCCTCTACACAACTATTCATCACTGTAAAACGAAGGACAAATTAAGGGAGTTGGGTTAACTGGGTTTCATAAAAAAAAGAATAGCCTCGGTGTTCGGTAATTTTGTTATTACCCTTATTGTCATCTGATTCTAGCAAAAAAGTTCTCTGAAACTGAAATCATCAACATGGTCGACTTTTTGATTGACAACATATCTGTCAACATTGGTAGGCGTGTTTTTCAACAGACAGTCGGCATACCTATGGGTACAAGCTGTGTTCCACTATTCGCTGACTTGTTCCTTTATTAGCCTGAGGCAGATTTCATACAGGGGGTTCTCAAGAAAAACAAAAAGAAGCTATCCCGATCCATTAATTTCACGTTCCGCTATAAAAATGATGTCCGTTCAATGAATATTTCTAGATTTGATGATTTCGCTGATTGCATCTATCCCATTGAACTTGAAATAAAGGAAACCACAGATATAGATAGGTATGTTTCATACCATGACATACACTTCGAAATTGACAGTGAGAAGAACGAAACGTTAGGACAAAAGAGATGATTTCAATTTTCCCATTGTGAACTTTCCATTCTTACAGACCCTGGATCGCTTAACTTAACAGATATTTCGTATCGTTTGCGTTTTTCGTTCGTTTCGTTTGCGTGTATCGTTCGTTCGTTTTTCGTTTTACGTTCGTTTGCGCTTCGTGCATGTGATTTGTTCGTTCGTTTCGTTTATCGTTCGCCAGTTTAATTAGACGAACACACGAAATGAAAAACGAACGAACGATACACGAAACGAACGATACACGATAAAAAAAAAACTTATCGACTACGATTTCCAGTTTTAAATAATTACTACAATTTCAATTTTACTATTACTAAGCATTTTAAATTAAAGTGTAAACAACATTTTACATATGCAAACATGTATTTACTTTATTAACATGTACCAGTAATTTTGTGCAATAAGGGAAAACATATTTAATAAATGCATTTTTTTCTATAATTTACACTACGACAAATAACCAATAAATCATCTACATATATGTAAACAAATGTCTCTGGCATTTTCACCTGGGAAATACATGCACTGCAGGTATGAAATGTCAACTCTTACATTTATAATTTCATTCTAATTAACAATTATATGACCTTTTGAAGCCACATACCTCTCGGACAGCTTAACCGAGAAAATAACTGATACTCCTATGTCTGGTTGGAATTGTTAATTCACAATCCGAATGATTATAAATATAAATTCTGTATAATTATATAATTATATAAATACAAATTCTCTATAATTACATAATTATATAATACAAATTCTGTATAATTATATAATTAAATAAATATAAATTCTGTATAATTATATAAATAGAAAGTCCTATTTGGAAGTCAAATATATGATATTTAAAATGTAATCATACATATAATTATTAAACACATTGGTAATATAAACTATTTAATATAAATTTACCGACTAATTTTATCATTTTTATATATATATAACTTTATAAAAATATAAGATTAGAGAAGTTAATCACATCAATTTGCACAAAGGTCATTCAAATAATAACACGATACTATTCGTGTATCCTGCGTTCGCTACGTGTATCGCGCGTTCATTTCGTGCATCGTGCGTTTCTTTCGTATATCGTGCGTTGTTCGTGTCGTTCGTGTGAAGCGTTCTTTTGTTTTTCGTTCGTTTCGTTTGCGTTTTTCGTTCGTTTACGTTTCGTGCGTATTTGGAAACTTATACGATCCAGGGTCTGTATGTAGCAATATTCCAGCAGCACCGGCATATATAGTATATATCTCTCCCTTGATACGATATTCCAGAGCTTGTGGTTCCTATAAGAATTTCTTTGATATAGGGTTGCTGCTTACAGGGAAGCTTTACGGTTGCCACCATGACTTGGTTTACCACTATGGAATATCTGTGTCATAAATGACCACCGATATGCTTCACTTGTCGTAGCCACTTACTGATCTTTTCCTCGTTCATGACTTATCACCGGGTTTGTAGCTAGATTACCACGACGGGTGTCACTAGTGGAGCAGGAACAGCTTACCCTTCCGTAAAACCTGACTTCACCTCCAGTTGTTAGTGGGGTTCGTTCGTGTTATTCGAACTTTAGTTGTATATGTACGTTTTGTTTATCGTTGTTTGTCCTTTTGTTCTTTTTCTTTTGGCCGTTGTGTAGTCTGTTCATCTACAATATACGGATTCTAATTACTCCTTTGGTATCTGCAAACTCTTCTTGTATTAGCTCGATTGCGTGTTGTCGATTTAGACAATTTAGATGAATATAAATGTGTGTTGTTGCTTAGCCTATTTGCAACGTCTTACAATAAAACACAGTGGAATTGTTTATCTGATGAAAAATGTATGCAAGTCGCAATTGTTCAATACCTTCATACTTTTGTGTTTTTTCCCCTTTATCCTAAAGACAATTTGCTTGACTAGCACCAACCATTATTTGGCACAGAGTAAACGTGACGGTACTATTGTAACAATAAGATGTCTGGGTAATGTTTCATCGAGCAAACGTGTAACTATATGTACAGCAATACATACATTATTTATTTTCTGAAAAATTTATTGTCAATCTTTTAATCAATAAAAACACAATGTATTGTTTTAAAAGACGTTTCTGTTAATATATTCAAAATTCGTTCAAAAACTTCTCACATGTATAATAATAAGGGTATGTAGTGCCACTAAGCATGTCGGCACCTCCCACCCTTGTTCATTTATCACCTATGAAATAATGTGTAAAGCTGAGGTTTACATTTAAGGGTGTATGCCTGGGTAATCCGCAAATGTTTCCATAGTTCATTTTTTTTAATTTGCATGATTGAATAATTGTATGGAAATACTTTATCTGCCAAACTTTTAAGAACTTTCACCGTCCTGTTTTCTGCATAGCACATCCTAATATAGCACTTTTGGGGAATACTTGACGACAGATGGTAATACTAGTTTCTGAAGCTTCAAATAGATATGCACATTTATTTCTGGTTGAAAGGGAATAGTGTGGCTTTAATACACTTGGGAGTGTTATTGTTGAATAATTATGAAATATCTGGCATATATGAATATCCTGTTTGGAGATAATCATGTGCAAAACAGTTGAAATTGGGATACCACCCTGGTATTAAAAATCTCATTAAAAATGTTGTCGAATAATTTACACAAAAAAAATGATACAGTAAAGAATATACCTATCGACATAATTGCCCCAAATTTTACAAACTTTACCATTGGATTTTTAAGTTATTGAAAATTATGTTTTTCATGGTTAGCACCCAGAAAAATGAGATAAAAAAAATAGTTACCAATAAAAAAAGACTTTAGAATTCTGATATTTGACATACTGGATGCACAAATAACCAAATTACTGCATTTGTCTTTTTGCTTAATGTTCAGGTTTGTTGAGTAGGGGGGATTCGTTTGAGGGTGACGTTACTTGATTAATTCATAACAAATAAAGCAATTGTACAATATATTTTCATAACATGTAAGATTTTGGTTTATATATTTAATATTTTTTATTTGACAAACACTTGAAATTAAATGAAAAAAAAAGTTCGTAGAACAAAATGTGTTACACCCTAAGCATTTTTACAACATATTTCGCTGAACTTTTTTGTATATGTTGTGGATACAAGCGTATGATAATAATTCTCTGTTATTAGCAGCAATAAGATACACAAAGACAAGGAACACAACTATGGAAAGTTAAAAGGCAAAGGATTCATTTTTATTTAAAACTGCCCATATCCAATGTAAATAATGTGTTGCCTAGAAGCTTGGCATTGAGGGTAGATTTTTAAACGCACAGATGATCATATATTTGAGAAGACAATGAAAATTGGGTTATCTCCCATACCTTAGGCCTACACCTTTAAACTACGTGGGTTGACGTTTAATCACATAAATTGAAATGGTTAAAAAGCAAATATTAGATGTCGAGCGGCTGAGTAATTAAATTGTTTCAAGATACCTTCGTACTGAAGAAAGGAATATAAGATAAATGCATCAAAACGTTTGAGATATATCCATGTTGGACGACCGAGATATTATATAATATATATTAATTTATTGTTTCAGCAATTTGGTGTATAACATTAGATCCATACCCAACAGTAAATGTTACCAGATACAACAGCCAATCATTTAACTGTAGTGTTGATCATAACTGGAATTCTGTAAGTTATAACTACCGTAAAACAAATATCGCATTGTTTCATGTTCAAGGCGGTAAATGTCAAGATTTTGCAGCAACTGTACCAGGACTTTATAAAACAGATTGTGATGATTCGACCAGCACGTTTTATCTCACCATTAACAACGTAACTGACGGGAAACCATTACAATGTGTAGTAACATATAGTACAGGAGCCACATCAAGCAAAACGAGCACTATAAATGTACAATGTAAGTAATAAAATACTAATATTATGTGCATGAGCAATACATACTAGATTTCTGAATCACAATATGGACACAAGATGACATCGTAGTTTACAATTTAATAACTGTAACCAGATACAACAGTCAATCATTTAACTGTAGTGTTGATCCTAACTGGAGTTCAGTATCTTATAACTACGGTTCTATAAATATCGCATTGTTCGCTGTTCTTGATGGTAAATGTGGAGATTTTCAGTCATCAGGACTTTATACAACAGATTGTGATGATTCTACCAGGAAGTTTTATCTCAACATTAACAACGTAACTGACGTCTATAAAGGGAAAGAAATACAATGTAGAGTAACGTATAGTACAGGAACCAGCTCCCAAATACAGAGCTTTATAAATGTACAATGCAAGTAATCAAATACATATTAATGTTATGTATTTGAACTCAGGAACCAGCTCACAAATACAGAGCCTTATAACTGTACGATGTAAGTAATAAAATACTTATTAGTGGTATGTGCATTACCATTCATTTGTATATAATGTATTAATATTATGGTAAATACAAATTGTAGAGTATGAAATATTAAAATTAGAGTTACATCAAATCATGATAATCTTTTATTTAGAAGTGAAATGATCTTAATTTATTAAATCAGGGAGTTATCATCTACAATCTTAATTCGGAATAGTCATTAAATTGAAAGAAAAAAAATGTGGAACAAACAAGCTATTTTTTCCGATAAAAGATCATGAAGTATTCTACACCTTCACTCAATCGTCAAATAAAGGGTTGCAATACAGTCATATATGCTTGTTGTACATTAATAAAATATACTTAATTACTGCCATATTTGAACTGAAAGTGACAAACTTCAAGATCAGACGACATTATGTTGATGATAAAGAAATCGTGCATAAAACTGCATATGGATAACGGCAGATGCAGGGGCTATCTTGTTCATGAACAATTCATATGACACCCATAAGTCGATTAAAAGTTTGTTCCATTTTTTCAGACGACGGAAGTTTAAAGTACTTTATTAATAACATATTTTGAAGGAACCGCCTATATATTGAGTTGTTTTTTATTGAAATATCTATTCTCGCACATCTGAAATCGTCGATGGAATGGCCTTTTGAATTAAAATGTATTGAACAATGTACAACACAATATATAGGCAGACTCGCGAATCACGGGAGCGTAGTGATGGTCCGACAGCTCTTTAGTCCGACAGTTCGATAGTCCGACAGTTCGATAGTCCGACGGTTCGATAGTACGACAAATTTAATAGTTCATGTATATATTTTGAAAAATTTTGGAAGGGTCTGCGCATTTAGGGGGGAGAGGGTGTGCGAATGTGGAGGGAAATACAATTCTGACGCCAAAATTAGTCTATATTTTATTTTTATTTTTCACAATTAATATCTTTAATGAAATATTTACATTTGTTCGTGGAAAAACAAAAGTACCAGTACCTTATCCTGGCCTCGTTAATATTAGTAACATGTCATAGAAATATAGTGTTAGTCGTGTTAGTACAATACAATTAAATTTATCAATGAAAATGAATACGGATTTTGAGAGTCATTTCATAAAAATATAAGTGTTTCTAATTTTAATCTTGTTTGTTTACTTCCTTTTTATTTTCGTTTTTGACCCACGTGTTTGGAGATTTGAAGTGAAAATTATAAAATGTTTTTATTTTTTATATCAATATTATATATGGATTATTAAATACTACGGAGATACAAAATAGATTATTTAAGACATTATCTTATCCAGAAAAACATTGTTATTTGAAAAAGAGATACTTGAAATCACTCTCAATTTCTATTCAATAACTTAAACAACATGAACAAGGATATCAATATTATATATGGATTATTAAATACAACGGAGATACAATATATTATTTAAGACATTATTCTATCCAGAAAATATTTGAGTTTTGAAAAACAGAGACTTGAAATCACTCTCAATTTCTATTCAACAACTTAATTAAACAACATGAACAAGGATATTGACCATTCAAGAACCATAGAATCTTCACCTCATATTGCTGACTGTGAATATATAGATTGTTTTTCCATTTATATCTTTCTTTGGAAATACAGAGTCCAAAATAACAAAACAAAATATTGAGAAACACAGAAATATTAAATACAGAAAAAAACAACATACATTGTACATTATTTTGCAACAAAACAAAATACATATGCATGCATAAGAAACAACACACAGTGTGTGACATAAACATTATTTGTACAATATATTGTTATAATAACAAGACATAAGTATATGGTATGATTTAGTGAATTTGATACTTATCAAAATACAACAGTGTACAATGCAAATACATATTTGTTTAAATTAAAAGGAGGGGTCGTTCACATACCTTGCATTATTACTCCTGTGTACGGGCCTGTTATTGTCAATTTTAATTAATATTTTCTTATTTCCATGTAACAGTAAGATCTGGCAACCCTAGAATAAACATTTTTTTTCATGTTTATGGGTGCGTAACTGGAAATGTATTCCCGCAAATAGTCTTTAATGAAACGCAATATGTTTATGTCTGGCCAACATTGTTGGGGGACATTCAAAAAGGTGATACAAAATTTAGTGCGTACGACATACGCATGTTTCTGGAATATAAGTGATGATTTGACCTATTCCTCGATAAGGCATCGTGAAACCCTGTACATTCTTCTCTTAATAGAGGGATGGGATTCAAGAGATCTTTCCAGAAGGATGTAGCGTAATTGGTAGTGGATTTCCGACGATACCAGCTCAACAAATGGGACAAATCGTGTCCTTAATCTGGACTTCTGTTGCTATCCTTGAGATACATGGTTGCCCGCGTGGCTCAATGAGTTAGGTCTCTGGATCTAACACCTCATACAAGACTATCACCAATACGTCGTGGGTACAAGCCCGGCATTGGAAATTACAAAAAAGGCGCATTCGACTCGCAGTCACATGTGATAAAGTTTACCAGTTGCTTGCCCATGCATATGGTCAGTGGATACTCCGGCTTCCTCCACCACTAAAACTATATATCTGAAATATTGTTGAAAGTGGCGTTAAAACACAAAAAATCAATCAATCAATCAAATCATTGAGATACATCAACTATGAAAGGCATAACTATTAAATTTGTCGGATTATCCAACCGTCGGCCTATAGAACTGTCGGACTATCGAACCGTCGGATTATCGAACCGTCGGATTATCGAACTCGGACTGTCAGACTATCAAACTGTCGGACTATGGAACCGTCGGAAGATAGACCTGGTAATATAATATCGCTATTACAGATAATTATTTCCTATACTTGAATTACGTTTTTTTTTTACAAAAGATGAAGGCATTTGTCATCGCAAGTTTATTTCAATATAAATTTCAATCTTTCAGATCAACCCACTACATTACCTACAATAACACAGACACCAGTTGGACCAATTATTGAAGGCAACAAAGTAACTCTTACATGTACCATGCAAGGAGGAAATCCTGTAGCTACGATCACCTGGTCATGTGATGGAGCCACTCAGATAACTCCAACAGGAAGTCCATCTACTTTAGAGGCCATATCTAGTGTAGAACTTGTAACTTCAAAAAACAACAATGGACAAATATGTACATGTACAGGGAGACATATATTATGGAGAAATGACAAAGCACAACAACACACCATAACTGTATATTGTAAGTATAAAATAGTTTGTAATATATAGTATCGTGGGTGTACGTTCATGATTGTTAATAACGTGTTAATTTGTACATTCTAAGAATACTTCCGATTGATGTACTGCCACACAAAGATATCATCAATGTTTAAGACATGACATTTCTCTATGTCTATATCTTTTCTCATTAATTCTACTTATAATTGTATACTATGATATTGTACCAGTGGTGTTGTAATGACCTGATATAGTTCAAACATTATCTATTATATATATAAGTATTGATCTACTACCAGTTAGATAAATCATGTAATTTCAGATGAACCAACATCAACCCCATCTATTATACAGACCCCACCAGGTCCTATGAATGAGAGTTCGACTGTTATTCTGACATGTGACATACAAGGAGGTAATCCACTATCCACAATTACTTGGACGTGTGAAGGATCGTCACTTATTAATCCAACAGGAAGTCCACCAACTAATACAGCGACATCTAGTGTACAATTGACAGTCAATAGTAATGATAATGGTAAAGTTTGTAC
>MJUT01003378.1:406354-422215 GCA_002080005.1 Gigantidas platifrons
TCCTTTTCCAAAATTATGTCCAGCAGTCGTGCTCTCCCACCAAGATGGCCGCCACAGTGCAGTTGCTTTGTTATTGAAAGCAGCTTTGATCCAGGTGAGCGATTACAGGCTCCAGGGAGCCTCTGGTTTTAACTTACAATAAACTATATTTAAAAAAAAGTATGGAGACATACCTGTTGTATTTGTATGTACATTTTTGTATGATTTCACTAATTCCCTAATCATTGTTGACTGCTGTCAATCAATGTCAAACATGAACCATTTCTAATTGCTAAATAAACAATTGCATTGCATTTATTGAGGAATACATGTGATTACAAAATCACCTGTTTTTCTTGTGTTTTTTTCAGCTTGTGGAAATAATAAACTATGTTTATGTGATTACAAAATCACCTGGTTTTTTTGTTGCTTTTTTTTTAATATTTGTATTGGTCTAATCACACAATCAGCTTGTGGAATAATAAATTATGTTCATGTAATTAAAATATGGGACTACACAATCACCTGCTGTTTTATAATTTTGTTTTCGTATAATCACACAATCAGCTTGTGTAAATAATAAACTTCATGCAATGAAAATACTTAAAATAAAATAATGACATCCATACCTTGAATCTCTTGAAAAAATACACATTTCTTGAAACACTTTACAATACAGTCTGCATCTAGTATATCCCATGCAAAATTGATCCATGGGATAGCAAAATGGCTGTCGCTTGTATCATTTTGTCTGTTAATGGAATGTTCTTTCCTCTTGCCACACAGAACCATTCATAAACTTTGTCATTCAGTGCTGGATAAAGACATCGTCTAGCTGTGACAATTGTTCTATCTCCGTTTGCTCCACTCTCCCACTGCTTCAGAATCTCAGCCTTGTTTTTAATTACGGAGTTAATCTGGGTTTTTCCCACTTTCAATATTGTAGCAATTTGTCTTGATCTTTTCTCTTCTTTGTTAAGGCGAATAACTTTAACTCGTTCATCGAGTGACAATACCTTCCGCTTCATTTTTACTTTGTTGATTATGTTGGTGAGCAGTGTTCTCCTGGTTCCGAACTGGTGTGTTATATTTTTACTTATTTTGTCTATTACTAACAAATGCACGTACAATACAGACTGTGACTTCCGTGTGCTCCTAAACGGAGGAGGAACATACGCTTAACATATATTGAAACGGAAAAGGAATATCCAAAATAAAAAAAATGTTGAAATGACCGGATAAGAGAAGTCAGTTCAATTTTTTTCAACGAAATACGTGGCGGTTGGTCGTGTTTGAGGAAGAACCGTTCGTGAGGGGTTAATTTGCACTACAATAGTTCATGCAAGCAGTTATTGGTCACATAAGAGGGGGGCGTTCATCAGGGGGGCCTTTTGAGAGGTTGAATACTGTAAAACTAAGGTTACAACTCCCTCATGCAAAGTTAACCTTGTACGTTTTGACTGTCTTGTTTAGGCCCCTTTTGGTTTTGATGTCCTCAAACATTTTATGAATTTTGCTTCCAGTCATTATACCCGAAGTTGTAGGGGTATACTGGTTTCACCATGTCCATCCGTCTGTTCGTCCGTCGGTCAGTCTGCTCCCATGGAAGGGTACTTGTGAGTTGATTTTAAGGTACAAACAAGACTTTGTGCCAAGTTGTGGGGAGAAATGCAATATATGTGGTTCATCCCACAAATCACATTGGAAAATCATCAGTATGGGCATTGTTAGCTGATAAGTGATAGAAAAAAACAATACAGCTCACATGTACGGACGAGCGGACATGGACGACTGAAACGGCCAAGATCGTAAAATTTCAATTTGATCTCCCTTGATTAGGATACCAGACAAATCTACGTAATCAATCGGTCGCTTCCGAGTTGTTGACGCATGCATGTTATTGCACCTCGTGCGCACCATTGAAAAAAAGATACTACCCGTAAAACCATTCTGTACCAATTTGCACCCCAAAAGTCTTCATCCTCACAAGTACCCTGTCATTAGTCTGTCGGTCTGTAGACAAATGCTATGTCGTACGATAACTTGAGTTGTGTTTCGTATAATCTTTTAACATTTCACCAGCTGTTTACTGGTGAAGAGAGGAGGATCCCTTTCATTTTTGACGATTTTCACTTTTGTCGTTCCAAAGTTATTGGACTGGATATGACGGAAAATAGGATTTTTACCCTATGTCGTATTATAACATGAGTGGTGTTTCTCAGAATGTTTTGAAATTTTATCAGCTGCTTACCGGTAAAGAGAGGAGGATCCCTGTCATTTTTGACGATTTTCACTTTTGCCGTTCCAGAATTAATGGACTTGATATGACGGAAAATATGATTTTTACCCTATGTCGTATGATAACTTGAGTAGTATTTCTCAGAATATTTTGAAATTTGAGCAGTAGTTTACGCATGAAGAGAGAATGGTCTCTTTCATTTTTGATGATATTCACTTTTATTGTTCCAGAGTTAGGGGCCTTATATTTTATACAATGTCATAGGAAAGTTTTAGTAATGCATGATGGAATCTGGTGAAACTTTATTAAATAATTATTGGCTGGGTAATAGAGGAGGGTCCCTTTCATTTTAGGTCGGAACAATCAGTAAAGTTTTGGTTATGGAAATAGGTTGGACAGATGTGGGGAGCGACGGGTGTATCTTAGTGAGCAGTAATACTAGTTTTGATATAGAGCGTACCTGACGAGGGTTATTCCAGAAACATGCTTATGTCGTAAGCACTAAAATTGGTATCACTTGTTTGAATGTCCCCCAACAATGTTGGCGGGACATAACAATATTGCTTTTCATTGAAGACCATTTTCGGGAATACATTGCCAGTGACGAATCCATAAACACGAAAAAACAAAGTTTATTCCAGGGATGCACGATCTTACTGTTACACGGAAATAAGGAAATATTAATCAAAATTGACAATACGAATCTCGTGCACAGGAGTAAGGAGGCAGGGGATATGAACCCCCCTCTTTCTCATAATGAAATTGTATGTATGAATACTGTATTTGCATATTATAATACGCTTACGATATTATATTAAATTTGATGGCAGTTTCTACACACGCATCCAATGCGTTGTCAGAAGAAAATTTAAGTTCACACAAAATTACGCTCATTTTCTTGCAATTTTTAATTTTATTCGCGGACCCCCTTCTGGATTCGTTTAATATATTTGTGTGTGATACTGCGCACTGTTGCATTATTGTATCGTCATGATCTCACACGTGACTTTAAGTTTTATGTTATATTATGCTGTAAAGGTTTAAAATGACGTTTCCGGTCATTATGAGTTGATGATACTGGGCCTGCACTAGTGTCATATTAATATGGCATCTAGATGTGACACTTCTACTTTTAACGAGATGCCAAATTCTTAAAATTGACATTCTGTGGTCAGTTAAAAATTCCTTTGAATCATTCATACGTCCGTGGTTATTTGGAGATATCGCCGATTGCAGTATTGAAGCTGACGACTGCCGGACTTATTTTTTTAACGTAACTACTCTTCCATACTCGCTGCTGTCAAATTACCTAATTTTCCATGCAACGGAAATTGTCGCGTAGTTACCATTGTGTCGGACTATCGAAATGTCGTACTATCGAACTGTCGGACCATCGAACTGTCGAACTAAAGAGCTGTCGGACCACAGCTACGTGCTGGGTCATTATTAGCTATTCAGCAAATTCCACCCAGAAGGATTCAAATTGTGTTTATTTCAACAAAAAAACATCAAATTTATTTTTTTTTGTGTATTTTGTTATGATAATTAGTGATGAAGATATAAATAAAAGATTTTGACAAGTTTTTATACAGTAGCTTGTTGTCACAGTATAAAAAACAACAGAAATTAAAAACTTTCGTTGGTTTTAATCAGTATGGCTTTTAGGAATAGATTCATGTTGTTTTATTGATAATTTGTGAGAAATATATGAATTTTTTACATTTTTAGATACACATACGGACGTTAGCCTATCGGTTAAACTTAAGTTCTAATTTTATCTTGTTGTTTAACTGAATTTGACAGACACTCATTCATTAGTTCCCTGGAATAACCAGATTTATTATTGATTTTGCAATTACAAAGGAAAAGGAACCAATACGAGCGAGTGTTGATGAGTTCCAGTTTTGGGAAAAGGGTCTCGTACAAATTGGTCAAACAATAACGTCCGTATACGTACAATCTGATATATTTTTGCAACGCTGATATTTTACGTGTCCGCTCAAATTCGATTTCGCTTATTATACTCAACTCGTGTACACAGAGAATTGATGACAAGGTACATGTGTAGGTTGCAATCGGTCAAGAAATTTGCTATGTTACGTCCATAATAGCAGGAGAAACTCCCGATTATTGACAATACTTTATCAAAATATATATTGAATTTTTACGCATCTTATTCAAAATACAATGTTCTCTTCACTGCTTCGTCGACTCGTCGTAATGTTTGTTGAATTCTAGAATGTGTCTGAACTTTATATGGACGTTACGAGTATGACTTGCCCAGTGTATATGGATGTGATTAATTAACATTGTCAACACAAGGCTTCCATAACGTGCAATGAATTATGCGACAGTTATATTTTTTCAAAGTGTAAATTATGTTTATTTAGTATAATTTTTATTTTAATTATCCCTACGTTGCTTTACATCTTAAGAACCAACATCTTCCTTTAAGTAAAAGTGTTTTTCAAGGATTATTTAGTATGGAAGTTGTCTTTGACATCATTTGTAATGGTCAAATCAATGGCTCTGTCATGTCCATTAGTCAGATATATGCAATGCTTGATTACATCATACTTTATTGTGTTGGATGTGTAAACAAGTTCCAATCACCATTCTGCCAGAGCATTTAGAACAATAGATTTAAATGTTTATTGTGAAATCATGTCAACTAATATATGTTATGGATGACACATGTTGACCAGATACTGGGACATAAGTACTAATCAAAGGAACAACGATGTCATTGCTGTTCTTCATCTTGACAATTGCTGGAAGGTCTTCAACACGATGAGATATTCATGTATTTGAAAATCCAATGAAATACTTGATAGTTTTGTTATATTTCTGTCAAATAGTTTTGTACATTCTTATAAACACTTTCAATATTTTTTTAAGTCAGAGGTCAAACCAAAGTTCAAAGACAGAGCTACATGTATTAAAGCTAATATGATGTTATATGAAAAAAAGGGCAACATGAAAATAGAAACATTTTCTTTAAGGTGCTATTTCTACAAATCCAATTCTGGGCTCACATAAGTAATCTTCAAAACTGAAATATAGATTTGTATTTTTTTTTTGTATGTCAAACAAGACTTTAATTGAACTGTCTATGGATTATAAATGGAAATATCAATTTCTTTTCTTTTTTTCAGACATGTAATTGTTGATAGTGAGATGATAAACATTTTATACTTAAAAGACATGCATTTCATGTTGTTACTCTTTCAAGTTGTCCTATGTATTACTAATAAATTTAATCTTATCAATATTCATCTGTTTATGCCTTAACAACTACAAGTCGTGGAACATATTAATTTACTCCCGTCCGTCCAGGCATAGGCTACATGGTTTGTTTTGATACATTCTCCTACAATTTTTGAGATACAACTTTCATATTTTGTAGGATAATACTTTTGTACCGAAGGTATGCATATCGTCAGGATTTTTATTTTTGTTAATTTTATGCGAATTAAAGGTTGTTGGAACTTTTTTGGGTTCTAGCAGGGGCATGCTTTTTCTAGTTTTCATTTCTCATTACTTTCAATGGCATTTTAGTTTGTCTAGTCAAGAAAGGTAGTAGTAAGATTATGTCTTTTATTTTCCCTGGATGATAAACAAACAAATTTGAAGAGGTATGTTTGAATCAAGTACAACTCTTTCATTTTGATGAAATTACAATATACACACATGCAAATGGCAGGCAGTGTACACACCTTAAAAGACAAATTATGCTTATAAACTGAAGTAAATTCGTGACAAGTTTATAATTCTGAAATGCTTCATGGAGTAACACTGGTTGTCTTGCAAGAAGCAGAAACTACTCCTTTCCCCAAAACGTTCAGCTTCATCCTGCTTTTATTTAATTGGTTTTTTTTGCACTATCTTTGAAGTGATATTCGGAATAAGTGCTTGTGGTATGTGCAAGGGGCGAATGGGATTTCATTGCTTAGAAGAATAGTTTAGCTTAAACATATTTTATTTGCTCAAATATGTAAAAATGATAAGACACAAGTTAAACAAACTGATGAAGTCTTCTCCTATATACAATAAGTTACAACATTATTTGATAGAGCATGCATGGATATGAATAGTTCTTACAGTAATATGTGTAAATTGAAGAACAGAGAATGACGAAATGAATTAGAAAAATAGAGAGAGACAGATTGGTGGTGATGGTGTGTGTGGTTGTTCATTTGGTGAACCACATAAACAAGAAATCTTTCAGACCTCTTTATATATTCAAACACGTGTTGAAAAGTAAGAATAACTTCTATGCAGTTGTTTATTGTTATATTTGATTAATTAAGGTAAAGCTGTCTAGACCAATGCTGAAATAAAAAAAACACAATTTTGCTTAATATGTGAACACAAAAACACTGGATATTTTATGGAAGACAAATTTATTTCAAACTAAAATACTTTCCAAATGTATGTTTTATCAATATAAAGTAACGGTACACCAATTACAATGATATTTGTACTAGAATTGATGAAGTTACCTGTTAAAGATAAGTGCAATTGTGGACGTTACTTTGAAATTAGTCAACAGTCAACATATACAGAGCCTGGACCGTATAAGCTTACAATACGCACGAAACGCAAACGAACGAAAAACCCAAACGAAACGAACGAAAAAGCGAACGAACGCTCCACACGAACGACACGAAAAAAGCAAGATATACGTAGCGAACGCACGATACACGAAACGAATGCACGATACACGAAACGAACGCACGATGCAAGAAACAAACGCACAATACATGAAACGAACGATCGATACACGAAACGAACATAATAGTATCGTGTTATTATTTGAATGACTTTTGTGCAAATTGATGTGATTAACTTCTGTAATCTTATATTTTATAAGCAAGTTATATAAATAAATGATAAATTAGTCGGTAAAGTAATATGATAATGCAATTTATATTAAATAGTTTATATTACCAATGTGTTTAATAATTATATTCATGATTAAATTTTAAATCTCATATATTTGACTTCCAAATATGACTTTCTGTTTATATAATTATACAGAATGTATATTTACTTAATTATATAATTATACAGAATTTATAATCATATAATCATATAATTATACAGAATTTATATTTATAATTATTTGGATTCTGAATTGACAATTCCAACCAGACATAGGTGTATCAGTTATTTTATCGGTTAAGTTGTCCGAGAGGTGTGTGGCTTCAAAAGGTCATATAATTGTTAATTGGAATGAAATTACAAGATTTCAAGATTTATTGATAACACTCAGAATCATAAATGTGTTACATCAGGACATAAAATATATAGAGTATTACATGTGTAAGAGTTGTCATTTCACACCTGCAGAACATGTATTTCCCAGGTGAAATGACAGAGGCGTTTGTTTACATACATTTAGATGATTTCTGGTTTATTTGTCCTAGAGTAAATTATGGAAAAAATGCATTTATTAAATATGTTTTCCCTTATTGTACAAAATCACTGGTACATGTAAATAAAGGAAATACATGTTTGTATATGTAGAATTTTGCTTACACTTTAATTTAAATTTTTTAGTAATAGTAAGATTGAAATAGTAATTATTGTAAACTGGTTAATTTATAAGTGTCACGTGATCTGGTGAAGCGTGTGTTCGCTTTGTGTATCGTGTATCGTTCGTTTCGTGTATCGTTCGTTCGTGTGTTCGTCTAATTAAACTGGCGAACGATACACGAAACGAACGAGCAAATTACACGCATGAAACGCAAACGAACGAACGATACACGCAAACGAAACGAACGAAAAACACAAACGATACGAAATATTTGTTAAGTTAAACGATCCAGGGTCTGCAACGTCTGTACGAAAGACGATTGTAAGTTATGTAAGAACTACTTCCTCCCCAATTGTATTGTAGTGAAATAAATTAAGGTTGTGCAATATACATCGAGGGGATATAATTCAAATTGGTTCTCTGTCAGTGATTTAAAGTCTGATAAAAAAAAATAAAAGCATCATAAAATACAGTCACGTCCATAACAATATGTATGTTAAAAGTTTTTAGTACTTACTAACTTTATCTGTATCTGTGGTATTTTTAAATACACATTTTGATAATTTGAAGGAGAATAAATGACAGACTCTTTTGAAGTAACAAGCTTAAATGCTTTAAAACCATGTCAAAGAATGAGTTGTCATTTCCATAGCTTTATAGGTTGTCCCAACAATTTTCTTGTTTGTTTCACAACAAACTATCTTCTGACGTTGAAATAACTGAAATAGAATGTTCAAGGATTATGTTCAACATTAAGATATAACCCAAAACTGGCATGATTTTTTCGCATACTTCCCAAAGTAATTACTGAATAGCTGAGAAGCACCTTACTCAAAAACAGGATGCATAGGAAGAATTAAAACCTGTTTTTCGAATCACAATTTCCAATGTATTTTAATTCATTGATTAGCAAAATATAATACAGATTAGTTGTAAGTGGTAGAAAGGTTAATCCTATGATTGGACACTGGTAGAATAGTCCCCCTCTTTATTATAAGGCAAGTATCTCAATGACAATGGTCACCCGTAACACCAGACCACATGTTAATGCATTCCTATAATAACTCTGTACTGCATGGTGTCCAAATATATGACACAACTAGGTAGAACACTGCTTTACTGATTTTATAATAAAGACTGTCTGTCATTTTTCGTTGAAGTGACAAAGTAATACTCTTTATAAATTTAACCACACCCTCTCCCTTTTAACCTTTTGAACTGGTTTTGGATACGATTGACTTCATGATTGAGTTAAGCTTTGTGTATTGAAGGTGTCAATCAAACAAACAAAAAGTGTAAGCATTCAGTAAACTGTAAGATTTATTTAGTGGTGTCACTCACTGAACTGGCTTCATAGCATTCGTGATTCACTCAAAACAATAGTGTGTTCATGAGTGACTTCCTACAGTTCGTTCCAACGGTCCAACTGATCCCCTATTTATATTCTACATTTGTGCCATTTGGAAGATACTGCACTTCTATTCCTCTTTCTCTCTGAATCCGTCAAAGTCCGCTTTCTTCCACGCGTTGATACTTTCTCTTCCGACATGTTGTTTATTGTTTCTAAACAGTGCGCATGCTCAAGATGGGTTCACATAGAAGGTCATATTAATAGAGGCGGGTTTAAATTGTTTAAATTGAATTATTAAACAAATCTTGTATGGAGAGTTAAAAATGTTCAACAAAATCGTAGTCAATATGCTTTTAATGGATATTGTTTATATCATTCATTCGTGTTTGTAAATATTGTACATTTTCACCAACAAATGGAAGACCACAGATGGTACACTAAATTGCATAAATGTCATTTTCATTGATACAAGTTGGAGGTTCTGTGCTTTTACTATAACACGTTTTATCTGTTAAATTACTATTGAATTGTGGGGATGTAGCTAAAATAATACCAGGCTCACATATGTTCCCAAAATAGCAGGAGTAATAACAAAATTTAAAAGTTCAACTTTACGTCGGTAGTTCGGAAAGTAAGCTTTAGATGGTGTTGTACATTCTGTTTGTTTGGAAGAGGGAATCCGCACAATATACTACATATTGATCAGGGGAAAGCACTTTTCCGCCTCATAGCAGAATTTACAATTTAAAGTTGCACTGCTATGGTCGATGTACCCCCGTTATCTTTTATTTCAGTCATACATTTAAAGAAAATGGTGAACGAACTGAATTACTCCTCCACCATTAAGAAAGGAACCCCCATAGTACCGTATATTAACCCGGGGAACCAACTTTGGCGCCTCTCTACATAACTCACCAAAGTGTACCCTCTCAGGTAGATACATCCTCTAGTAGGGGTGTATTCTCTCGAATTTTAGCTTGAAATCGATTCACAAATTAAAATTTGTGTAGAAATCAAATAAACCTGCCAGTTTGAAAGTATATATTACTCAAAATACAGGATATTTACACAGTACACATTCGTTGGTGCCTCAGAACAAAACTCAAATGGTTTTCCCTACCAGGACGATGGCTCGGTTTTTTTCTAATTTTAACCTAACAAAATCTCTATACGGGAGTTGTATCGAAGACTTTTTCAGAAAGTATCCCTCTAAAAGTTAAAGATTTCTTTATTACTATCCATAATCGAATCATTAATCACTTTATATATTGAACTGAAAACATATACACTTATTTTGTATGCTACAAAATAGGTTGATGAAAAGTGTAACACCCTGAATATTTGAAATGATTAGCTGAAACATTGATAGTAGGCTCCATATTCACGCTTAACGGCTTTTGGTGAACTTTTCTCATGGTACGTACAAATAAATAGCATACATGTATATTGATTTAAAACAGTCAAAGTGATACATTGTTTAGATAATCAAATTGCAATTTAGTAGTCTAATTTATATTACTTCAAGATCAAATCAAATTGTCAAGAAGTCATTGACCTCTGAACAAATAATGCAAATATTTGGACAGATTTTACGTAACTGTCTTTAATGTTAATATTGCACTAATAAGTATTCTTATTTTTTTCAATTCAATCAACATATCTCATCATGAATCATTTAATCACCTTAAAAAGGGCTACTGAAATCATAATGTGTTAGATTTAAAAAAAAATATGAAGAACAAAGGTAAAATATAAAACATCCAAAGATTATTTTTTGTGGGGCTAAAAATTGAGATTTGAAATCAGAATCAACAATGTGAGCGACTTTGAATATCGTTGTCATTGTATATTATGACGGGATTAGTGGTCCTGTAATTTTTGAAGCAAAACATGTATCTAAAACATACCATGCTAACGCTTCAATACTCCATTTTTTAAAGACAATGTTAATGCTTTAATACATCTTTTACCTATTTGTCCTCACTAAGTTTTAAGAAGACATTGCATGTGGACTGAAAGCCAACAACATTTCTGACCGTACATATTTTGGATAACGGCAGGTGTAAGGGCCTATTTTTTTCATGAACAAATCGATTGTATTGCTATCCACTCTTCGATTAAAATATTGTTTCATTTTTGCAGACGACGGAAGTGTACAATGCATGGCTAATAACATATTATTTGTTATCAAAATATTGGATCTGTTTTTAAGATGAAGTGATATCATACCATATCGACAACAATTTGCTTAGCCACACTAAACCCCATGTAATAATAGTATCGTATTTCACAAACATGTGACATGAACTTCCATTAACCTTCAGTTTTACATATGCAAATGTAGATAGTAATACTCATTTAAGCTTATTACAATAAAATAATGATATTGGCATTTGTCCATAATAATTATACAAGCTTAATTCAATATAATTTCAGATCAGCCAACGACATTACCTACAATAACACAGACACCAGTTGGACCAATTATTGAAGGTAACAAAGTAACTCTTACATGTACCATACAAGGAGGAAATCCTGTAGCCACGATCACCTGGTCATGTGATGGAGCCACTCTGATAACTCCGACAGGAAGTCCATCTACTGTAGACGCCATCTCTAGGGTAGAACTTGTAACTTCAAAAAACAACAATGAACAAACATGTACATGTACAGGAAGACATTTATTATGGACAAATGACAAAGCACAACAACACATCATAACTGTATATTGTAAGTATAAAATAGTTTGTAATATATAGTATGTGGGTGTACGTTCATGATTGTTAATAACGTGTTAATTTGTACGTTGTAAGAAGATTTACGATTCCACAAAAAGATAGCATCAATGTTTAAGACATGACATTTCTCTATGTCTATATCTTTTCTCATTAATTTTACTTATAATTGTATACTATGATATTGCATCAGTTGTGTTGTAATGACCTGATAGATAATCTACTATATATATAAGTATTGATCTACTCCCAGTTAGATAAATCATGTAATTTCAGATGAACCAACATCAATGCCATCTATTATACAGACCCCACCAGGTCCTATGAATGAGAGTTCAACTGTTATTCTGACATGTGACATAAAAGGAGGTAACCCATTAGCCACAATTACTTGGACATGTGAAGGGGCGTCACCTATTAATCCAACAGGAAGTCCACCAAGTAATACAACGACATCTAGTGTACAATTGACAGTCGATAGTAATGATAATGGTAAAGTTTGTACCTGTATAGGACATCATCTTGCCTGGACAACTGATAAAACCACAGGTCATACTCTTGATGTCAGATGTAGGTAGAAATAAGACTACTGGTGTTTCAAGTATCTTTCACCAAAATAACTTGCTAGCTTTTATGTAACTTTTAAATAATTGGTTTGTAAATATATTACGTGTTAAAGATGTTTCACAGGAATGATTTTGTCAAATGAAAGTGGTTTGAAGATAATAGTAATTTTAGATTAATTGGTGTCGTAATATTTTCGTTGTTAGAGTCTTTTTTATATAGTAGAGTAGAAATTGTTTTGAATTTTAGATTGAAATATTTTTCCTTTTCACAACTTATTTTTTATCGTTCATTTCGTAATACATATTACATTTTGATTTAGAGATAAGATTATCCTGTGTAAAATTAAGTAACACATTTTATTTACAACTTGTAACGGGTTTCCTAATTTTTATTATACCATCATCGAGGTCACCAGTTCAAATTGTAGCCTGCATTGCAGTAATTAATTACATGTATTGCTTCTGTTCTAAATCTAATTTGGGGTTAATGATAGCTGTGACATTATATAGTAGACTGTGAAAGTGAGAGAGTCTGATCAGTTTTGTATTGTAATTTAATCGAGAAGTGTTGTTTTGTAATCGTTCATCGAAAAGTATGTTGACTTTGGTCATCGTAATCGAATGGTAACCGACGTTTTGAAATTGTGAAAATTGACTGTGAATATTGTAAATATTAAATGTGCATAGTGATTTATATCGTTTGTTATACATTGTTAAAATCGAACAATTCCACTGCAACTTTATGGTTTAACTCGGCAACAGTTTTCTGATAGCAGAGAGTGGTTATTGGCAATAGAATGGCAGAATCGAAAGAAAAAGAATTGGATTCGTTGCAGAATGTAGAAATATTGAAAAGAGAAAAGTCAAATGCAAAAGCGGCATTTACAAGAGTAAAAAATCAGTTGCTACAATTGTAAGATTTACCTAGTAGAATTTAGTTAAAACACAGAGATATAAATTAAACGATGCTCAATAACGTATTGTGGATTCACTGGAAATTTTATCAAAGGAATATAGCCAGCAAAACGATGAAGAAAATGTCAAAAAGACCAACGACGAAATGGAGAAAATAATTCCGGAATACGAAACTGCTGAACAACGCTGCCAATCATATTTAGACGAAATAAATAGCGAGTTATCAAGTGCGAGCTCGTCAATCAAGCATCAGGAAATAGATGAATATGAAGAACAACTTAGAGAAGAAGTAAAAATGAAAGAACACATAATTAGACAAAAGCAAATAGAGCTGGAAGAATTTCGTCGTCGTCATAAAGAACAGAATGAACAATTCGAACAAGAACGTGAATATTTATTAAAAGCGGAACATGATGCAAAAATTAAACACCAAGAAATAGAAAAACAAGTTGGCAATGAATTAGAACGTACTAAGGATATAGGATTACAAAAAAAGTGTTCAAAATTATCGGAAATTAGTGCCGGAATATAAACCTGAAAGTGGGTAACAGATATGTGGAAGCAATTAAAAAGAGTTTCAATTCCAAGGAATTTCAGAGTTGGAAAGCCGCTTTCATAGCTTGCAAGGAATATAAGTTATTACAACTGAGACAATATTTGGAAGGAGAGGCGCTTCAGGTTATCGAAAATCTGGGACATTCAGCAGTAGCTTATGAGGCCGCAAAGGAGCGTTTAGATAGGAAATAGTGAGGACATAGAAGACAAATTGCTTTATTGAGGAATTAGAAAACTTTAAACCAATGAGAGATGGGGAAGTTAGAGACATTGAAAAGTTTGCTGATTTACTTGATATAGCCGTTGTGAATTTGAAAGAAGCTGGTCGTTTATATGAATTAAAAAATGGGTCTTTGTATAATAAACTTCAGCGCAAGATGACCGAATCTATTTTGTCCAGGTATCATCGATGGATTTTCGAAAAAGAAAAAATAGAGTCAGTTGAGTGTCTTAGAGAATGGATATTGCAGGAAGCAGAATTTCAAACAATAGCATCCGAAACAATCCATGGACTAAGTACGAATACTAATACCCAGCGGAAAGTCAAAGGCAACCGAAGAGATGGTTTAAGAACATTTTTTGGTGAGCCGCAAAATGTAGCTAAAACGGAAAACAAAGACATAGTACACCAATTGTGTAAATTTTGTAACAAGCGGCACGGAATTTGGAGATGTGATGAATTTCGGAAGCTAACAGTTCAGAAAAGGTGGGATACAGCCAAACGATTTCAATTATGTTATCGATGTTTGGGACATGATCACTGTGTAAAGCAGTGTTGGAGAAGCAGAGTATGTAATATAAGTGGGTGCAACACAGACTCTTGCATAGGGATCGGAATTATGACAGACTAATATCTGATGAACCAAGACGTACGATGAAACCGGAAGTGCAGTTTGAGACTAATAGTACTATTTATAAACCGGAAATGAATCACACCTCTTCTGAGGGGGAGAGAAAAGATCGTACAATGGAAGGCCAAGACAAGAAAGCTAACATTGAGAACTGTGCCCGTTATATTGAAAAACGGAAATCGTAGAGTTATGGTCAATGCTTTATTTGATGATGTCAGCACGAAATCGTACATTAACGCCGATGTTGCGGCTGATTTAAGACTTCAGGGACAGGTGCAAAACGTGTCAGTAAATGTGTTAAATGACAATGTTGAATCCTTTGAAACAATGCCTATTGAAGTTGGACTTCAAAGTCTTAATAGTCAAACTGATACAATTACTGCATTTACTACAAATCGTGTAACTGGAAATATGCAACCAATTAACTGGAAGCAGCATGCTAGAAAATGGGAGCATCTCGCAGGAATTCAGTTTCCAAATCTTGGTCAGCGTCCTGCAGTCGATGTGCTGATCGTTCTTGACTATTCAGATCTGCATTATTCTTATCGAGATGTACGAGGAAAACCTGTAGAACCAATAGCTAGACTTACACCTTTAGCATTGACGTGTATCGGAAATACAAATGATGGACAAGAACAAACACTCTATAACCGCACGTATTTTGTGCATTATCGAGAGAATCATGGTGATATAGATAACATTGCTACGAAGTTCTGGGAAATTGAAAATGTTAAAACGCAAGGAGAAAGCTTAATTTTGAACAATTAAGAGAAACAAGCGTTGGCTAAAGTAGAACATTCAATGAATTTCCACGACGGACATTCACAGGCACTTGGGTCCAGAATTTTTTTTTTTAATAAAAATAAATTATCTAGAGTGTATGTTTTATTTTAAAGCCCCTTGACATGTTGTATTACTATTTTAGGCCATAGTGACATTTTCCACCAAAAAAAATCTATATACCATCTAAAAAAAAAATTCTGTATACCATCTAACTAACAAGGCTTGCAACTTCTGTTGTGCTAAAAATAGAACAAAATTTACTAACTGGGATCCCCACGTTTTTCAGCCTTAAATCGCCGCCTGTAATGTCGAAATGTTCCTCGATCCTCTTCTACCTATCGATTCTTT
>MJUT01003378.1:427363-441320 GCA_002080005.1 Gigantidas platifrons
TAGACGAAGGCAATTTGCCGTCAGTAAAAACATTAGGAGTATTATGGCAGGCAGACAATGACATATTCACGTTCAAAGCTAACCCGCCTGATATCAACTTTAAATTCACTATGCGAAACTGTCTTAGTGAAATAGCGACATTATTTGATCCTTTAGGATTTATTGCGCCATTCACAATCAGAGCTAAAGTTTTATTGCAAGAAATGTGGACATCGGGGTTAGATTTGGACGATAGTTTAAACGACATATTAGTCAACAAATCTAGAGAGTGGATCCGTGAACTTGAGGAGCTTTGATGTCTCAAAATTCCGAGGTGTTTGCAACTCGATGAGGACATTATTTCAACAACTATTCACACGTTCGTTGATGCCTCTCAAGATGCTTATGGGTCTGTTGTATACGCGAGACATGTATATAAGAATGGATTAGTATCTGCACGATTATTTGCAGCGAAGTCAAGAGTAGCACCACTACATGCTTTTGCTCGCACAGGTGTAGATTTTGGAGGTCCATTCATCACTGTTCAAGGCAGAGGAAAGCGTCGAGAAAAGCGATACCTGTGTCTATTCATATGTTTAAATTATCATGCAGTTCATTTAGAAGTAGCATTCGGATTAGACACTGATTCGTTTCTTAATGCGTTTTATAGGATGGTGAATAGGCGAGGTCTTCCAAAGGAGGTTATATCTGACAATGGAACTAATTTTGTGGGAGCAAATAAGGAACTGCAAAAATTAGTTTCACTTTTGAACAAGGACAAAATAAATGATGCTGTATGTAATCAAGGGATTAAGTGGCATTTTAACCCACCGTTAGCTCCACGTATGCGATGGAGAAGAATACAAGAACTTATCAAACATTTTTGGCAGCTTTGAATAAGAGAATGGTTACCAGGACTAAATAAACGTAATAAATGGACTAAAACAAGAAAGGACTTAAAACCTGGTGATGTAGTGCTCGTGATGAATCCGAATCTTCCTAGAGGACATTGGCCATTATGAAGACTTATAGAGGTTTTTCCCGATAAAGACGGACATGTTCGTGTAGCTAAACTATTACTTAGACAAAATGTGTTAGTCAAACCAATATCAAAATAATGTTCATTAGAAATAGAAACTTGTGAGAGTGATCAAAAGGATGTGAAATAACTTGAACATTTTATCGGATTTAAGACAATGATTAAAGAGATAACTTTTGAACAATAGGCATCCAGGTTAACGCGTTATCGTGAAATCGGTACTTATCGTTGACGCGGTTGTAAACATTGGCCAACGTGAAGACCAATGTCCAACGAAAAAGGTCAGTGTCATTAATTGCTTTTTCTTTTTTTCAGGAAAGCATTATGTCTTTGCATTCACATACTACTGTTCAATGGGCAGCAGATATAACACGGACAATTATTTTACAACACAAGAGATACGCTCCCTTAAAGTGTTCTACTTAACAAAATGTAGTATAATTTTCTTACATTATCGCTGGTTATATAAATAGATGGCTAGCTTTGGACAAACAAATAGGCTACTCTTTTTCCTTCATTACAGAAGCTATCAAATAAAGGTTGGGGTCCAGATTTGTTTAATTCGGCGGAAAACTTAATTTATTTAAATCTGGTACAAGAATAAAATGTAACCTTTGACACGGTTGATGTTATCGGATAACGCGTTTTTTAACACGACAATGTTATCGTGAAGACGGTTTGAAATCATAATTTTGTGTAACAAATAACTCTTAAAAAAGGAAATGATGTCGTTATGAATGCATGATTTCATTATAGGTGATGATTTCTAAGTTATTTGGTAAAGAAAATCAATATGTACCTAATCGACCAATCACATACTACAAATATATATGTAGTTAAGCTAAATGTTTTAGTCGTGTTCTGACTAATTGTACCAATCTGCATCGTGACAGAAGCATGTAGTAGTGGTCTGCACTCGTCCTTCATAGTAATCCTCTGAATTTGTTCATTTATATGATATGATTGTTACTGTTGAATGTGTTAGACTGCCATATTTATACATCAATTACTATACTCTGATATCCTACTTTTAAACACTCCATTTTTAAGTTGAACACTCACGTTTATTTATTTTGTATATTAATTGCATCAATGGTCATCTTTTAGAAGGGACATGTATATATGGTTTGACTACTGTATGTTTGTTCAAATGAAATTGGTATGGCTGCTTTCCCAAAAACGCCTTTTCACAACCTTCAAATGGACAGATAAAGTGTTGAGCATTTTCCTGGAGTTTTTTGTGTACTAAGTGGTTGTCAAGATTTGATTTTGTCTTAAAGTTTTTTCCGTAGTCATTGCATAAGTAGCGATTTCCATGGTACTTTGTTCTACGTGACTGCAATTGTTCTTCTGTGGTAAAATATTGGTGACAAATACCACAAGTAAAAGACAGCTCATTTGAGTGTGTGTTCATGTGCCTTTTAAGACTTGATTGTGATCATATTTCATATCACAAATACTACACTGGAACACATCTGGCTGATTTTGGTTGTGGTTATCGTCAACAGTTTCCTGCGACGACACGTTTAAAAAAGACCCGTCGACTGCGTCATATTCGTATTCTTGTTCACTGACATCCATATCTAAAAAGTATGAAAAATCAGAAAAATTTTTCGAGTATGATTTCTCTTGTGGTCAGTTTTAGACCACACCATAAGATATGTACATTATCTACTTTAGGATGTCTGCTGCTGTAATATATAAAAGTAATAACACAATTACCGAAAATTTAAGGAGATATCGGAAAAGGGACATTAAATTGGCATTATCTGCCAAATTCGTAAATTTGTGTTACCCATAAAAACTATCGGATATGATTGATGCCTTAATAAAACCGGCGCCCCTCACCCACCACCTCCCTAAAATTGGAAAAAATAAGATTTTTTGCGTAAAATCGTGATTTGCCACACGAAATATCCCAAAAATAAGTGCGCACCGTCCCCCATAACTTGAAATCCTGGATCCGCCCCTGATAAATGTTATGAAATGTACACGCATCGGGGGGAGGGGGTGCAACTGCTCGTATTTTTTGATCGTTTGATCGATCAAGAAATGGAGGCCATCTTATTAATTAATTATTGGCATTGTTTACGGAGTTTGCCGAATCGTCATTAAATCAGTACAACAATGCACTTATTTCTTATTTTCTGTGAATCTGCTTTTAGTCGGCGTTAATTACGGACAAAGAACCATGCAAGTTTGCAGTTAATAAGCGACAAAATATACAAATTATTCGTTTTTACCTGTCACTAGTAATGTCAGTTGTATACGGAGAAAGCGAGCTCAAATTATTTGCTTGCAAAGCAATAATAAATTGATGGTAATTTTCGTTCTCAAAAGGCGAAAAGTGGTACGATAAGCTTTTTAATACGAAATATTTACCTTTATTTCATCATTTTAAGCTATTTACCAATTTCCAAAACATACAATTTTGTTCGTCAAAATCGTAGCTAATGCCGCTTTAAATGAACTGACAAAATCAAGGATAAACTGCTATGCTGTCATATAATTTATACAATTTCGAGATTATTGAGTTTAATTTACCATTCAAATGCATTCAATACTATTCTATTTTGATAATGTGCTCTTATGTCTCTTTATACTACACCGTCTTATCAAATTTTATGAATTTTTGTGTTATTTTTCACAACTTTAATTTTTGGACTAATTACAAAAAAAAATCCACTTGAAATTGGCTTCCCGACAATTGTGAAGTTTTAATTCTTAAATATATTGAGGAAAAAGGGACGGACCCATATGTTTGCACTTATTTGTCTAACCAGCACATGTGTCTTAAAAACAACAACTTCCTTGGATTATTTTTCTGAAATCCGTAGTTTTAATTTTTCTCATACAGTGTATAAAAGTGTCAGGTAAGATATATTTGGCTTAATTTGGGATTACTGGTGTCCTTTTTACAGAATCAACTACAGGTAGCTGACAGCTAACCACGAAGATTGAGAGTTTCTGGGCTTGTTGAAGACGGTGGCCAAGTGCAAATTTACTTTTACACACGTGCAAATTTATGAATTTTCTGAGCATTTTTACATAAACAAGTAATTTAAAATAGACAAAAATCGATGAAATTACTATTGTCGAGATTTAAACTTGGAAATTCTTAATTATTTAAGTATTTTTTATCTCATATTATTTATTTGCATTGTTCTGTAACGAAAAACAAAGATCTTAATTCATTTTGAAAATTTTACTCTTCAACGTAAGCCGAATAACTAGATGGAAAAAATATTCATTACAGCTTTATCGTGATTTACAACGTGAAGGGGCCATGCCTTTGGTATCTGCAGAAACTGTGTTTAAAGATTTGAAGTTGGTAGCTATTTTTATTCGTATCAGCATTTGTAAGCAGATGTACATGTACTTTTTCTCTAGGAAATATGAAACAATCAACGGTTCGCAAGTATAGCACTTGTTTGATAGTCACACATGACATGTTTAGGTGTAAATATTAATTTCAGGGTCTTTGTTAACGATAAATTCAACCGGTTTATCCGATAACAAATTTATTATTTAACCGTGTCAACGGTTAAATTTTATCGTTGTACCAGACTAGAAAAAATTGAGTTTTCCGCCGATTTAAACAAATCTGGACCCCAACCTTTTTGTGATAGCTACTGGGATGAAGGAAAAAAGAGTAGAGGGTAGTTTTTTGTCCAAAGCTAGCCATCTATTTGTATAATCAGCGATAATGTAAGAAAATGTATATACATTTTGCTAAGTATCACACTTTAAGGGAGTGTATCTCTTGTGTTGTAAAATAATTTCCCGAGTTATATCTGCTGCCCATTGAACATTAGTATGTGAATGCAAAGACATAATGCTTTCCTGAAAAAAGAAAAAGCAATTAATGAAACTGACCTTTTTCGTTGGACATTGGTCTTCACGTTGGCCAATGCTTACAACCGCGTCAACGATAAGTACCGATTTCACGATAACGCGTTAACCCGGGTGATAGGGATGCAATTAAGAACAATGGACTGTTTAATTATCTTTAGAATTCGTTAGTTTGTTGATTAGGTTAGAGTAATCAGGAGGGGGAGAATGGTTTGAAGAAAATAGTAATTTTAGATTAATTAGTGTCGTAATATTTTCGTTGTTAGAATCTTTTTTATATAGTAGAGTAGAAATTGTTTGAAATTTTAGATAGAAATATGTTTGCTTTTCACAACTTATTTTGTATCGTTCATTTTGTAATACATATTAAATTTTGATTTAGAGATAAGATTATCGTGTGTAAGATTAAGTAACACATTTTATTAACAACTTGTAACGGGTTTCCTAATTTACATTATACCATCATCGAGGTGACAAGTTCAAATTGTAGCCTGCATTGCAGTAATTAATGACAGTTATTGCTTCTGTTCTAAATCTAAATTGAGGTTAATGATAGCTGTGAAATTATATAGTAGACTGTGAAAGTGAGAGAGTCTGATCAGTTTTGTATTGTAATTTAATCGAGAAGTGTTGTTTTGTAATCGTTAATAGAAAAGTATGTTGACTTTGGACATCGTAATCGAATGGTAAACGACGTTTTGAAATTGTGAAAATTGACTGTAAATATTGTAAATATTAAATGTGCATAGTGATTGATATCGTTTGTTATACATCGCTAAAATCGAACAATTCCACTGCAACTTTATGGTTTAACTCCGTTACAGAAAGATCAATTAGTTATATACATATATAAATTAATAGTAAAATATATCACTTCCATATAAAGGACAGAGTTTAATTTGTTATGTCAATTGTGTGTAGTATACAGGAATGACATGAAATGTGAAATCACAAATAGTAATATAAGCTACAATTTCTAAAAATGTCTTTATAAAACTGGTAAAACAATATCGTTATTATAGATAATGATTCCATGTGCTTTAACGACGTTGTTCTAACAAAATATTCAGAATTTTGTCATAAGATTTTTATTTCAATATCAATTTCAATCTGTTCTAGATCAACCCACGACATTACCTACAATAAAACAGACACCAGTTGGACCAATTATTGAAGGTAACAAAGTAACTCTTACATGTACCATACAAGGAGGAAATCCTGTAGCTACGGTCACGTGGTCATGTGATGGAGCCACTCAGATAACTCCAACAGCAGGTCCATCTACTGTAGACGCCATCTCTATTGTAGAACTTATAACTTCAAAAAATAACAATGGACAAATATGCATATGTACAGGGAGACATTTATTATGGACAAATGACAAAACACAACAACACAGCATAACTGTATATTGTAAGTATGGATTATATTGTAATATGGTATCGTATGGACATGCCCATTATTGTTAATGACAGGTCAATGTGTACATTCTAAGAAATATCTACAATTGATGAACTGCTACAAAAACTAAAAGTTTGAAATGAAGGAAATATAAATGATCCCTATTTGTTTTTCATCAAAAGCATTCTTTATTCAGTGGAAAGGTTTTAATTTCAATGCACTTTCTTCTAGTACATTTATGTGAAATCACAAATTCATCAAAACAGGGTTTTGTTCCAATGTCAAATTCCAATGCATGAATGCACATTGTATGCTGTTTAATATGGTTTTTGATATGTTTTGGAAAATATCGTTGGCTAAGTGTTTAACGATGTGCTACTTTATTCTTAGTTATTTCCATTTATAATGCATATTGTATTGTCAACCTTGTTTGTAATAAACATACCATATTTGTACTAATTTTATAAGGAGCCAGGATCATTTAAATAGGCATATGTAATTAATTTGTATTTCGTCTGTTCATTAATATATCTTACCTATAATCGCTATGCATTCTTTTAGAAATCAATACCCTTCACTTCACAGACGTACATATTAATTGAGTTTGGAAGAGTTACGGTGCCGCCCATATATATCTAAATGTTGAGTATAAGACTGCATACCACAAAACGGGGGATTTGTTCCAACGGATTTTTTTTATTACAATCGAAAATAATTGCTATTTGCTAAGACATGCTAATATTATTTAGTAAACTGCAATTATATACTTGCAGGATGAAATAGGTACAAATGATATTTTCCATTAACTGACATTTGTTTTTATTGAACACCCTAATTATCTCATAATGAACAATGTTATTATTTCATCACCTAAGACATGCTTGTTGAAAGTCTAACAAAAAGGATGTACATTTGCATATTAAATATTTCTCCGTATTTATCAAAGTGACAAACCTATTGTTATAAAATTACTAACCAATTTCTCATATAATTGATGAGTTTGTTCGTCATTAATCAGCATCGCAGCTGGCAATTTTGAGTCATGACTGTATACTTTCATTCAAACACTGTGATAAAAATATGTTAATCTTATATTTGGCTGCTAAATTTAATGATAAAATTTGGTCACGCCACGATATAGCTGAAATATTGCTAAAGTTGGCGTTAAACACCAATCAATCAATCAATCAATCAATCAATCAACCAATATATTTGGCTGGCAATACACAAATGTATGCATCAATATTTTATTATATTACATGTTGGAGAACCTTTTCCATTATATTGGATGTGAACTGAAACACACTTCTTTATTCAAGATTCTCCAAGAGTAAGCATAATGAACATGGACCCACTTGATGTTGTCGAAAACATAACACTGAAGGTAGTGTGTCAAGTCCTGGACGCAAATCCCAAAGTTAACTCGCTCTCATGGTACAAAGGAAGTTCTACGACACCTATAGGAATGTTATCTAACTTCTCCATCACTAAAGTCATCAGAACATATTCTGGAGTATACAGATGTGAAGGGTCAAATGGTATCGGTCAAAATGGTGTTGATACAATATATGTTAATGTTCTTTGTAAGTATCAACCATATGATAATATTATGCATGACAGTTATATTGATATTTTCTAGTAACACATGTAATGCTGATTTACAAACAAAACACATGGTTATCTGTGTTCTCATTAACCATTGTAAGTATATAGGGACATATATACAATAGTAATAATAATAATGATATGTATAACCATGTACGAAGAGATTACCATTAGCCCAAGAAAACACAGCCTTGTTGATAACTCTAATAAATCTGCAAATGGTATATTTTCCTTCCATTAGCTCACTGAAGTTTACATTTGATGCGCTTGATATTTTCTAAAGCAATGTTAATATTTAGAACATTGTTATATAATTTATAGTCCAAAATGTAGTGATATTTTGGTTGTATAAGCTACAGATTCGGATGCTCTCTCTATATTTGCCATCTTCCAAATTATATTGGTAATTTAAGGCATAGTTGCATATATTAACAAAATAAAGGTAACATTTTATCAACAATGCGCAAGTAATTTTCATCTTCAAATTGGTCCAATTACCACATCGTAATTCGTGTCACAGCGCAAAGAAAGTCATTACTACATAATCAAAAACAGTAGGGAAATGTAATATTTTTATCTAATCAATAACACTGACCGTCACGTTTTTTTTTTTTTTTTTTTTTTGTTTGTTTGTTTGTTTGTTTTTTTTTTTTTGCTGTAATTTTCATGTTCCGAGTTTCTCGTGTAGTCCAGACGAGTAGATGAAGACATTTTTCAATTATTACATATTCAGAATGGACAATGGTAAGACAATATAATTAAATAAATAAAATTATATGTTTGTTGTTTCTTTTTGTTTGTTTTGTTTTTCTTTCGGGGATATATGAAAATCGAACATCATCAAAATGGACTGTATCAAAATGGAGTGCACGCCAATAGCTGTTGTGCATTTGGTCAGTGTATTCGACTGACTTGTATTTATATGGTCGGTCAAAAAGATTTCATAACATGACCCCAAAAGGGATTTGGTAGATGGTAGAGTATAACCAAATAACAACAAATACAGCATCACCTAATTTTAAATTAAATTGAACATAGGAAGACATTTATTAAGATTAAAAAGTACCGTGGGTACTTATATAACTTAAAATGTCATACAATTTATTGCGAGTGATAATTGTACCATTCTAGTGAACAAAACGGATATATATGTTTAACTGCAGAGTTGTTGTTTATGTAATCTAGGACAGTAAAAATACAGCTCCATGTTTTGGTGTAGTAGAAAGCAAACGGCATCATCATCTCATCGTATCATGTTCTCTACATGATATAGCCTATAAATAGCTCACATGGTGTTGAACAAAAATCACCCATTCACTCTATTTGTATTACTCCCTAATTAGATAAACACGTATCTTCATAAATTCTCTACATTTAAACTGTGGCCGATGACACTAATTTATTTTCACTGTGCTGAATGAATATAATTCAAAATTTACGGTCGCAAATCGTTTGATTCTTTGCTCGATAATGACATACTTTTCATTATATAAACACATGGACATAACAGATACCTAGAATATATAGTGTTTTTTCTAACATGTCTACATAGGGGATATCAAGTGATATACAATCATGGAATATGTCTACAATGATAATGTTTTGCTACTTTACCTGTTATAAAATAAATAAATTTTGTTTGTCTGCTATCTAGGTAAAATATAATATAAGGTATTTCTCTTGTTTCCCGTTAGCTTTTATACATTTAAATTTTGCACAAATATATCAAATACATCGTCTGCTTCACCTACAGCACATATATACACCAATTACAATGTCATACCAAAATATAACATAAGATTGTCATGATCATTTGTGAATTCATTCAGTCTCCATTACTGTACTTGAGTAGATTGTGTTCACTGTAACAGAGTACTCAAGTATTACATTTACATTAATTAAATTGTCGTAATCAATATAGTTTGATGGTGTGTTCTTCTATTGTACTTATGTATACTTTCTTGAATAGCTTGGATAATGTGTGAGACATATTGTTTATTCTAATGCATTTATTATATAGCACGTTTTTTTCATTTGCTACTAATTACTCCCAAATCCATAATTGACATGTCGGGTAAGGGTTCTACTGCGAATGAGCCACCATATTTAATTCTTGAAATCTAACATGTCAATTAATACAGCATGATAGGCAATAAAGACATCAACTACCTTTGCAATAATATTATTGTTAGACATTTTTATCCGAGGGTGGATCGTACATGTTGCGAAATAACACCCAGTGTTTAAGTTATCCACTTAACAGTTTCATATGACGTTACGAATTGTTTTGACGTTTATATGGTGCAATGTAATTGATAATGTTTCGCGACATTTTATTTTTTGCAATTATTATATCATTTCTTAATCCCAAATAGAGATGTTTTTGCTTTGCATTAACATAGAAATCACTGTATTCTATATGAATAGTTTCCGGCATCAATTGATGATTGGATCCGTTTTATTAGCAGTATTTTCGACCATCAAATTTCTCATTGACACCAGCAGCTATTCAAATACAATACATTTATTTGTTAAGTCACAAATATGGTATTATGACTTTAGGTTTGATTAGTTCATTTTGTTTAAGATGAAACATTTATTATTATTATTTTGGCATGTATTACTTCCAGATTGATAAGAGGTTTTCGTAATGTCGATATTACAGTGTATTATTAGGAATATATAGAGATTAATACAATACCTTTTCCATATCATCCCGAGACTCCCATATCATCCCTATACACAGTCGAGGGCTGATATGGGCCGAGGGATGATAGCCGGGATGATAGAGAAATGGTCGTGTATTAATCTTTTTATCATATACTTCCGACAAATTGTTCTATGAAACAAATAAACAAAATGAAATAATTAAATGAGTTTAAGTGTGTATTCAACAGATACATTTTCAGAACACTATTCTCAAACAGGATCATCTCTACCCCTCCCCCCCTCCCTTTCCATCCCATCAATATTAATGACAACATTTCATATGAAGGCATTCTGAAGCATAGAAAATATAGATGTGATTCTTTAGTGTCATTTTTTTTAATTTATCGTAAATTATGACTAGGGAATTGTCCGTGAATCGTTTTCATTCAAAATCATTTTACGTTCTCCGTGACATAATCACCTCTCATCTAACGTTTCTATGATTTTTATTTAATGTGGTCTTCCTGACGACAATTTTCCCCTCTCAACTTGAATTGATAATATTACAGTCATTCATCTTTGCTGTCATACTGGTCACTTCCACCGATTCCCGTTGACACGATTAGTACTAATAAGTACGGAAGTAACAAAGATAAACACGTACTTTTAACAATTCACGTTTGGTTTCATGTTTTTCAAGAAGTGTGATCATCATAATTTACTTCCCGTGAAAAGTAATTAGTAAACAGTATTTTTCATGAACCGTGATGAGACCCATATCTCCCACTCTCCATTGTGTGTCGGGTAATGTTTATAAACAGACGTCATCGGAAATACCTTACGTAACTTGCATGAGACGCACTAATATGGGGTTTTTTTTGCACGAGACGTCTCTGATATGGTTTATCAGCCAGGGGGTGAAATTATGGCTAATTTACCTCCGGGCGTTACACATATGCAAAAACTATCATATTAATGCCAAGTATATGATAAACTACAATTGTATATGCCTTTGAATTGGGATCGGTTATTTATATTAATCGACAATTCCAGCATTTTAACTACATCGTCACTACTAGAAGTTTGTAGCAAGAAATTAGGAAAGATAACAGATAGACAATTGAACATTCAATAGGTGATTCGGACCTCTCTTACTTTATATGGATATGGAGCGAGAACCCGAGTCAGTTGTGTTGAGGTTAATTAGTCAACGATCTTAACTACGAGGACACCCATGCCCTGTTTTTAACTGTAGCAACATTAACAAATGTATTTCAATGATTCATTACTTTCGTGATCCTCAACACATATCATGGCGTGGTATTTTCACGAAATATATGTGTCACAGATGACAAAGGATATTTTCAGATTCAACTCCCGTAGTCTCAGTCCCGTCCTCATTTCCTATGCTAATTTAGAACATTTCACCAGGTTTTTAACAGGAGTACCAGTGTGGAGCAGAACCTGCTTACATTCCAAAGAAGCTGAATTTACAGGCGTTTTTAGTGGGATTCGTGTTATCCATCTGTGGTGTGTGGATTCTGATTACCTTTTCCGAAATTGTTTAATGTGTTTGTTATCATTGGTGTAATTTAGATCTATTTCCATGAAATGTTGAAAATAAAAACTAGTCAGATATATTCAATAATAGAAAAGAATGGCAACACACCATGTTGCATACATACAATACATGTAACAATGATACATCGTTAAGAATACGAAAATGTTAAACTCAAAATACCAATAGGGGGTAAACAGTAAAATAGGAAAATAGGGATACACACACTAACAGTCACGAAATAATGAACTAGAAAGTATTTAAACGAGCTTTCATTATATTTCATATTATTATAATTTTAACATACTATGTATGAACAGGTACATTAGTGCTTAAGTAAGTTTGTGTATTGATTCTAAATATATTAGATGTACGAAATTGGATATTATAATAGTCCTTATTTAAACAAGAACATTAATATAGATGAACATTAGTTACAATGATGTATGCAAAATTCAGAAAACATACTCAACACCGCATTGTTAAACGAAAATCTATTTTCATATCTATACACTCCGACAAAAGTTAAGCACCACCCTATATTTTTATCGATATATTTTTTTTTACATCAATACTGTTAAAACAATTAAATAAATATCCTCATTTTTCTTATACTTCTTAAAAGACTACACCAAGGGCTCTAAAATTACCAACCTACGAAGTATTTATCATCCTGAAATACGTAACTATGACGTGGTAAAAATGGGGTTCAAAACAGGCGCTGGAAAAACGTAAAACGAGTTTGTCTTTGATGGAAGTTTTTAACATTGCATTAAAATGCAGAGTCTTCAGATTTTAAGAACTTTAAAATGCATCTATTGTCTGTATGTGTAAGGCATACAAATCAATAATGAGTATATCCACCGCGTTTATTGTGATGTTCTGTCACATGCCTCGTCATGCTTCGCACAAGACGCCTAAGCCGTTCTTGGGGGAACTGTTGCCACTCCTGTAAGATAGCAGTTCTTAATTCGTCAATATTTTGACATTTTGGATTGCGTTGGGTAATTTTTCGGCCAATAAAGTCCCATACATGTTATATAGGGTTCATGTCTGGCGACATCGCAGACCATGGAATTGTCTGAACAGCCTCTCGCTGTATAAAATATTGTACAATTCGGGCTCTATGTGGCCTCGCGTTGTCATCCATGAACATTGGCCTGGCAGCCAACGCATGATTGTCGAAATGGGGGACTACGCGTGGAGCGAGCACATTGTCACGGTATTTTTGGCCTGTCAGATTACCATCAAGAACGTACAAGTCCAACTAACAGTCAAAGAAAAACAACCCCAGACAGTTACACCCCCACCCCTAAAGCAGTTGTGCCCAAAATGTGGTTGTCCTGAAATGAAGTGTGTCGTTGGCGCCAAACCCTTGCACGACCGTCGGTAGGGCGTAACAAAAAACGACTTTCATCAGACCAGTGGACCCGTCTCCATGTGCGAATAGTCCACCCCAAATGATCATGTGACCAGTCAAATCGAGCATGGCGATGACGTAAGGTCAACTGTGGACGTTATATGGGTCGTCGCGCTCCCATTCCCTGATGGTGGAGGCGTCTGATAACAGTGCGTGAGCTAATGTGGCCTCCAAACGCTAAATTACCACGAAGTGCACCAGCTCTACTGAACGGCCGTTGCCGCGCCCGTCTGGATATGAGCCGGTCCTCTCTCGGCGTCTACCTGCACGTGAACGTTCAGTAACATTCCCCGTTTGACGAAAACGATGCATCAGTCGTACAATGATGGAATGGTTAACCCTGAAGTGGCCTGCCACCCTTCTATGGCTAAAACCACCGATATGCATGCCAACAGCTTGCCATCTTTCTGGTATGGTTAATTTTCGCCGCACCATACCAAACCAATAGAAAATG
>MJUT01003378.1:456172-473307 GCA_002080005.1 Gigantidas platifrons
ATATACATGAGACTTTATTGAAGCGCCTGTGTTTCTCATGAGGATTTCCATGATATGCATGAGACTTTATTGAAGAGCCTGTGTTTCTCATGAGGATTTCCATGATAGAGGGTTACTGCTAGTAAGGATTTCTACTGGTAAAATTGATTTCACAAAAGAATTACTGTCACCGTCATGATCCTATTAACAATTATGGACATTTTGTGTCACAAAATACCCTGAATATATTGCGTTGTCATAGTAAACATTTCCGTTACTCGTTGATGACTTATCGCCTGATTTTAGAGATGAGTAACACTATGGGTGCGAGTAGTGGAGGTAGAACTACTTACCTTGTCTGGATTGTGCTTTGGCAATGGTTTGTAATTTTTCTGTGGTCATTACATTGTTTATCCGTTTTTGAATTAGTGTCTCAGTACCGTCTGGTATCTTCGTATTTTTATTTAATATGTATAAACACTAACAACTCATTTTAAAATTATGCTATACATATAATATTATATTGACTTGCTTTTCTATTTAAATTTCTATTTTTTTTTGTCATTTTATTATAAATATTTTTGCATGTAGACAAATAAAATATTGTTTTAACTACCACACTGTCGGAACAGTTCCGAATGTATTGTTAAAAAGTGACCTTATCTCCTAAGCTTGATAAAAGGATTTCCAGCCACATATCCATGGTTTTTGACTATGATATCCATATACTCACCAATAATTTTGGATGGCATACATCTCATACATTCCTCATTCCCATTTAACCTATCTTCGATGCTTACAAATCAGTTGATTGCATGTTACACACAATTACATGGACTATTTGTATAAGGAGACGATCTTAATTAATATGAAAAAGAAAACATAGAGCTTAACTTAAGATACTATTGCTTCTTATACTGAAAATCATGTTTCGAAATGACTATGATGAAAACGACTACAACAAAATCTCCTTTTTTTACATAATAAAATAACTTTTGTGAAAAGTCAGAAAAGATACACCACAAGTCAAGCAAAAAAGTAAAAGCACCCGCCTCTAAATATAGTTCGTCGTGATGTCCTACTTTCCAATTTGGCAACGGATACTTTATATTCACATGTAGAAATAGTAATAAAATCCATTGAATAAAATAAGATGGAATGAACATTACCAGTGGACACGTGGGAAATAGAGATACAAAACTATATCATGTGTAACAGCAACTATGAATATGAATTATCTGACCATACCTGCGTACGTCACAATATTAATAATAGTATTGTCAATATTACTGTAGTGTGTATATTGATTAGTAGTATATACATTTGTATTTGTTTTTATTTGCTTTCTACATTTTGTGCGCCCTGTGTTGCCTGTTTCACTGGATTGCCAAATTTGTATTTGCCCTTGGGTTTTCTCTAACGTTAATTTTCAAACACAAGGATGATAAAGTAAATATTATACTTGCACAATAAGAAATATGTTTAGACTCTTTATGGGATGATACCATTATGTAATAGTTACCGACTGAGATCGAGGTGTTCAACCTAGATGAACACCTGAGCCCGTGCAAATTGTGGGTCAAGAACGCGTAGCGGTCAAGGTGCCGAAAGCACGGGCGAGGGTGTTTATCTAGCTTGAACCCGAGATCGAAGTCGGTATCTGACTTACACTCTAGTGTAAAACTATAAAATCAGTATTATTTTGTTCTACTTGTTGGGTGAAAGTGACCGAAGTCGTAAGTGCATGTACATTTATATTTATTTGAGAAAAAAAACATACATTTTACTAACAGGTGGATATTTTACATAGTATTCTGGAATAAACTATTGTTTTAAATCTATAACGGTAGTGTTGTTGCATATACATTTGAAATGGAATTCACCCCCCCCCCCCCGCCCTCCTGGGCCACATAAAAAACAGTCATACCAACATGACATCTTTCTCTCATTTTTGCTATCTACCGGTTTGTATTGCAAATTTAATATTACAAGTCCGCAACCTGCACGATGACTGCACTTTAACCTCAATAAGTACGATTCCTGTGTAAATTAAATTCGTTTTAAAGTTGGAGAAAAGACGAATTATTCATATTCGCAAATCATTTTTGGATGAAGACGGTGTTTGACACTATATTTTAAAAAGTTTGAATTAACATTCAAGTTCCAATGAAGCCACAGATTTTACAGGTTTTTTTTTGTGTGTAAGGTAACATGATCTGATTTTGTGGTGTATATTTTCATAATTTTACTCTTTGTCATTTTTACGTACTTGTTATATTATTTATTAGTATGTATTGTATAACTTTTGGAAATATTTATTTATCAAAATAGCCGCACGTGTGTTAGGCCCAGACCACATAGTGACGTCACTATTTGAATACCTATCGATAACAATAGAACTAGTGTGTAATTATGTATTATCACCCGCTAGTAGAGAATGATTGATTAAATTAAATTGATTTAATTAAGCATTAATCAAAGAAATATTTATAATGAAATGTAACAAGTCAAAAGGTTGGAATAAACGGCCACAGTGCACTAAAATGACGTGATCTTGCAAGAGTTAACAGAATGCCGAAACATGTAATATGGACAAATCTGCGCTCAACTGGTAACAGTTTAAGCTTCAAAATTCCACTTGGTTAAACAAGAGAGAAAAATGGGAAGCGTCGTCTCATATTCGTATCACCCCTTGGTTGCAAAAATGTCAAGGGAGTGCAGAAACCAATATTTAAGCAAGTTTTAAGATTCAAGACTATTAACCTGGCAAGTTCAAACCGGTAACAGTTCAGAACCGAACCCCCCCCCCCCCCCCATGGTCGACATGAGATGGCCTCACCCCAACTTTCAGCGGTAACGCTGTACAGTTTTTATCTAATATGATCCGACGTAGAATAAAGGAAAGAATCGTGACCCCCAAATCTTGCAAGATCCCGCCAATCTACCAGCTGTGACATAAGACAATTTATTTCGAATACATGTAATAATAAAACATACGTTGACCATTGAAAAACATTAGACTGAATTGAAATGAAAGAATATAAAAAAACCAATAAAATTATATTAGAAATATATGAATATGAAAAATCGTTAGTGTGATCAGAGAAGTCATTAATTACTGAGTATTAAAGGTCTTCCGGTTTTATACCTAAATAAGTATTTCAAAAACATTAAAATTAATCTAAGAAGCGATGTTTCAACAAATAGTTCTAATTCAAGCCTTAAGTCGGTACATTACACTGTATTGTACATCCATGATTGAACGAAAATATGTGATGCGGAATAATGTTCATGATGGTTCGTTCACTGTTATTCCAAATTGTGAATAGCTGATAGGCTCGAAGGCTAGTCCATCGCAACTGGGTAGGCCAAGCAGTTGAATGTTAGTTCAGTACTTAGATAACTGATCACTTCACGTTACAGCAAGCGAATGACTCCGATACGCCTGAAAAATAATAAAAACAACAGCAGACAAACGTTGGTAGGTTTTGGGGAGGGGGTGGGATTGAAAATTTGTTGAAGCTGTTTGTCAAACTTTCTGGACAACGTGGGTAAACGGAAGTGACGAGTGAAACGTTTATATATATATAGGCACGGATCCGACTCCGAGTAAAATTCCGGAAATCTCTTTTATTAAATTGGTTTATCGCTTAATCACGATAAACCCGATTAATCAAAGAATATTTATAATGAAATGTAACAAGTCAAAAGGTTGGAATAAACGGCCACAGTGCACTAAAATTACGTGATCTTGCAAGAGTTAACAGAATGCCGAAAAATGTAATATGGACAAATCTACGCTCAACTGGTAACAGTTGAAGCTTAAAAATTCCACTTGGATAAACAAGAGAGAAAAATGGGAAACGTTTTCCAAATACGTCGTCTCATATTCGCATCACCCCTTGGTTGCCAAAAGTTCAAGGGAGTGAAGAAGCCAATATTTAAGCAAATTTTAAGATTCAAAACTATTAAACTGGCAAGTTCAAACTGGTAACAGTTCAGAACCGACAGATGACAGATGAGTGCCGTCATGACGATATAGATTAATTTCCGTGGATCTGATATTAGGGTGACAAATTACACAGAACCCCTCTTTCAGTACTGCATTTTTTACAGCTAGATTGACACGTTTTCTAGAACGCTCAACGGCCCTGCCATCCCGTGCTTTATGCCAATATCTTCTCATTAAGATATCGCTCCAAACTATCTTAGTGTTAGGCAGAAGCAACTTGAATCTAATAATATCTTATGTCATGAATTAAATCTGCGGTTTTTACTTCAGTCAGATCATTTGAACCACAATGAATAATTATTTATGCAGGAGGGGAAAACGATTTATAGCACGAGCAACTGTGTCGTTTAATTCCTTCCAGTGCATACCCCTTTTTTCCGAACCAGCGTATAGTAATCTGCTTACTCTGCAGCCCAAGGTTAGGAACCCAATTCTAGAACTGATATTTCTCAGTGCCCAATACACAATTGAAGATCCGAAAAACCATATAGTTCTTGATCCTAATTAATAGAAAGGAAAATTACTGGACTTTAGACAATTAAAGACGAGTGTAACATGGATACAAATTTATAAACGAATGTAGCGTAGATAAGAATCTGAACTCCAACGACCACACTGCTTAATGTGATCGTCCTGAACTCCAAACCTGGCCAAGTCAGTTGCCCTCCCTATTCTAAAAGAATGTGAGCGAATATGTAAAGGTATATCGCAAAATTGCAAGCACTTCTGAAGTACCGAACTGAATTGATACTTCGATAAACATGCTCCGTCAAAATAAACAAATAGTTTGTTTGAACCATTTAAACCAGAAAAACGTAACTTTAAAAAAGACTGTAGACGACGAATTGGGCACAAATCACAGTCAGGTTGTTTGAAACAAAAAGGGGTACAGACCTGTGTGTTTCGCCGATCTTTGAGCTTAAAAGCTTTATATGTAAAGTATTGCAGTTTTCGCTAAAAGATACGTCATCTAAATTAAGTGCATGTCCGCTCTCGTCTGAGCGGCTATTAACAGCAATTTCGCTGACCCTTAACATGCCGAAATATGCTATTGAAAAGGCAGCCGAGAACATGAGTGATTCATAATTTGAACTACAGACCGACGTAAGGCCAAAATCAGACGTTTGAGCAACTGTATAGATATTGGGGCCCTAATGTCCGTCATTTGAGGATATTTCCTTCGCATTCCTTCAAGTAACTTTTTAATTATAAAAGATTGAGCAATGTCTTGTAGGTCATTTAATTTATGATATTGACTCAGGCCAGAAATGTAAGTTGCTACAGTAGAGACTGACATACCCTTATGAGACAAATATACAATACATTGGGTTAAACTATCGAGCGGGGCAGGCCAAATTAGGTCCAATCTGTATGACTTCCTAAAATTATTGAATGAATCCACCGCTGTTCCATATGTTTTCCACGAACCTGCGGCCATAGACATATTAATCAGGTTATCAATTTCTTTGTCTATAATGTCCATAGATGGGCTGGGATCGGACTGGGTTGTGTATCTGCTGTTGGGCAAAGGTCCCTCAACTTCTGAAATTTAAAACGACTAAACGCATCAGCTATACAATTTTGACTGCCTGGAATATGTTCTGCTTTCAGGTAAATGTTGAATTTTAAGCAAGCCAAAACAAGCTTTCTTACAAGAATCATAAATTTCTGAGAGGTTGACGACTTTTTGTTTATAATGGAAACAACTGCTTTGTTATCGATATGAAAAAGGATCTTTTTATTCCTTAAAGATTTCCCCATATGTTTACTGCTATGACAACAGGAAATAATTCCAAAAATGCTATGTGGGCCACGCAGATTGAGACCATTTTCCACGAAAATATATCCCGAACCCTAATTGTTCATCCGCGGCGTTGTCAGTAAAAAGTTCAATGTCGGAATTCGATGACCAATGTTGATTAAGGATCACTGTAACCCCGTTGTAATTGGAGAGGAAATGTAACCAAGTTTCTAAATCATCTTTCATATCTTTTGTCAGTCTGATTCTGTGGAAAGGTTTATGCACCTTATACGTGGCGTCTATCAAACGGCGTAAAAAAGAACGCCCTTCGGCATGCCCAATTTAGGGACCCGATCACGGATTGGAGATCTTTTAACATTATTTGTTCCTTTTGAAGACATGTAGTAACAAAATTTATCAATTCGGTATTTTTTTCACTTGGAAGACGCATAACCATGTTTTCAGTGTCAAATTCTACTCCTAGAAAAGTGATAACTTTAGTAGGTAAAACAGCTTTGTCTTCGGCGAGAGGTATCCCCCATGATTTACATGTTTGTTTGAATATGTATAAAGTATCTTCGCAACTATTAAACTCGGCATCACCCCTATCAAAAAGTCATCCAAGTAATGCAATATCTTATCATTTTCTGATATCCTTTGGACGTACCAGTGTTGCGCTGTGGAAAAATATTCGAATAAAGCACAACTTACAGATGCTCCCATCGGCAAACATTTGTCAAAGTAATATTGACCTCTAAATTTGAAACCCATTAAATCGTATTCGCTAGGTGCCAGTCTGAGAAGACGAAAAGCCGATTTTACATCACATTTTGCTAAAAGAGAACCGCGGCCTAAATTATGTATCATTTAAACGCATCATCAATACTAGAGTATTTAACTGTACAGTATTCTCTGTCGATAAAGTCATTTACAGATTGATCATGCGGAAAAGACAAATTATGAATTAATCTGAATTCTGAACCTGATTTTTTCGGGACAATAGAAATAGGAGATGTGCGGAGAGTTGGAAAAGGTGGGGCTACAAAGGGGCCAGCTATTCTACCTAAACTGATTCTTTAAGGATTTTTTGCTCCGCTATAATTGCCTTTTCCCCTAAAATATTTCTAGTATGCATTATGAAAGGTATGCGCGGGACGGAATAATTTAACTTGAAACCATATTCAAGCCCGTGCAAAAGTTTAAAAGCAGCCTCTTTGTCAGGATAATCGGCGAGGGCTATCTTAACTTTATCGACCACAATTGGAGACCTACCTAAAGTGTATCATTGCATATTTCCTGAAATTCAAACAAGTGAATAATTAGTTCATGTATAATAGAAAATCATAAAACCTACACAAAATGTACAGACTTTAAAATTTACGCACAACAACTACGTGTTCAATCTACAATTTGCAATTGGGTGATTTCCATTGCATTTTGTACATCTGTGTGAATATTTGCAGTTTGTTTTCCAAATTTACACTGCACCCCCTATTGAAAAGTCTACAAACTGAGTTATTTGTATCACTACGCCTCTAAAAATTGCGTGTATATCCTAGATTGACAGTGTGCGAAGTATGTGCAATCGGGGGAGAATTGCGGGATTGTCTTTCTACATTGCCAAAACCGATATTGCCCGAGGGAGGGGTTGACACGCACAACATCCACAACTCCATGTCGACAACCTCCCAAGAAGAGCTCGGTGACGTTGCTTTCCGAAGTCTATATTGCTCATTATAATTTACCCAGCCCGAGGAGTAACCCCTAGAGGCAGCCATACGAACTGTATGCATATACTTAAAAAACTCCAAACCCTTGTTAGGAAACTTTGCAAGCATTAGACTGGCATAAATCATAAATGAAGACGACCATACATGTATATTTTTGAAATCCATAAATTCCCCTCTCCATGCTTTCTCTTTCATTTTGATAGGGATATGGGATGAAAACGGGTCGTAAATGCTAGTGATGGCCTCTGGAGAATTGGTAACAAGTGAGGAGGCATCAGAAGAACCAGACCCCCTTAACAAAGAATTAGAAAGTGATGGGATTGGAGGGTAATGATACGTACCATAATTGTTCTAGGCTACTGATCCATGGGCAGTAATTTAACTGGGACCAGGATCTTTAACTCTTTCATGGTAGTTGCCTGATGCCGCCTGGAGGAGGGCTGTCGCGTCTTTTAAGTTTCGGCCTGTTGACGTTGAAGCGATGGCTCGAGCTTGATTGTCCTGCGAATGCGATTGTCCTGATTGTGAAAGACTTAACGTGGCGGAGCTGGTTCTTGACTGGGATGGAATAAATCCTGAAAGACCTGCTGTCGCTGAGTCTAAGATAGTCTGTATTTGTCCTGAATTTGAAGGCCCTGGTTGCGGTTGTAGTAATCTTGAGGGACCTGGTATGGCTAAGTCGCCTTCTGCTTGAAATTGTCCTGAACTTGAAGGACCTGGTATGACTGGACCGATGGATTTTGATTTCTGCCTTTTAGAAGTCTTAGGCGCTTTTGCTGCTGAAGCGGCCCTTGCAGGAGGTTTCCTGTTTCTTTTTGGTGGCCTCATTTTGCCCGATGTTTCAGATTTTTTCCGATTTGAAGACTATTGAAAATTGAAAATTTTTTGAAGTTGTTTGCCAAACTTTCTGGACAACGTGGGTAAACGGAAGTGACGAGTAAAACGTTTATATATATAGGGACGTATCCGACTCCGAGTAAAATTCCGGAAATCTCTTTTATTAAATTGGTTGATCGCTTAATCACGATAAACTCGAATAAAATAACTCAAATATTTGTCAAATTTACATAATAAAATGAGGGAAAAAAAGCATATTATTAGAACAGCTAAAGACGAAATTGCGAAAAATCACAGACACAGACAAATCGAATCCCCCAAAAAACTCATTTACATGTCACGCTGTCTGGATATGTGACTAGGAACTTCAATAATAACAAGCGGGCGTTATGAATTTGTATCGTCCCAAAGACTCGTCTTAGTTGTAAAGAACGGAGAAGTTTAATTTTTAGCTGCATGCATAATATATGTATTCTCCGTGACGCGACAATATACTAGTTCTACAAAAGAGAACCGATGTTTTTAGTCATCACATAATTAATAATACACAGAAGTAGAGGCACAACAGGAAACCAATGGTCCACTTTAAAAAAAAAATATACTGTCAATTGCTAAGGCTTGATATAGATATATTAGCCATTTGAATACATTTCTATATCTGTAGTGATGTTGGTTATCTTGAATTAGAAGTATGGTTTTCCAAATCGGACCAAATGGATTGGCTATGATGTGCTGATGGTTTCAGAATGTTGCATTACGATTAGATGATGATGAAGTCCACTCTGTACTAGTTCAACACTCTCAGTTGGAATAATGTTAGATCACTGAAACAACAGGCCGCCGGTAAACATGTCTTTCCGATCGAACACATTATCCTGATTCCGAGTCAATCCGTATCAGCTCTTACTCCTTAATATGGCATGCTTATGTACATTTTAAAATCTTTTGGTATGACCCGACTGGGATTCGAACTCACGATCTACGGCATTCGAGGTAAGCACATAAGGCATTGCACCACCGATGCGGTTTAAGCTACACATGCCTGCGAGAGATAATTTCGATTATTATATACTTGTAGATAATATAGCTAAATGTTTACCCTACTGAGTTTTCCTTAGAATAATAAGAGGAATCATGTTTATTTCACCCAGTTTATGCTTGTAAGCTTATTACACGCCACTTCGTGAATTTCCGGAAACCTGTCTTTACAAACATGGCGGAAGTACAAATGTATATGATAAACATATCATAACATGCCATTGTTCATATAATGCCCTTTGCCAGCACTCGATATGTCATCACTCGAGTCTATCGGCTCTCGGGTTGATATCATGACCTAAGGCTGATAACGGGTATGATATGAAACATGTCATGTAATATTCTATGCCTATTTATGAACTGTAAATTGCTAAACTGACGAGTTCTGTCCCCTGGTTTTTTACCTCGGCTCAAGGATTAGATTGAGACATGCAATTGTCAGTCTAGTAAATTGCAAGCTGTAATTTTAACTAATGAATATATTTTATTTTATGATAAGAAATATATCCCCTCCTCTTAGTCCATAGATGTCCAATAAGATATATTTTTGGATAATTTACGATTATAAATACCTTTTTTTAAACATGGCGATGTTGGTAACGTACTAATAATAGTAAATATATGGTATATATATTATTATTTACACTGCACTTCCTTTTGTATTGTATAGATGTATTACTTCCTGGTCATTTCTATGAACAAGCTGTATACATATAGAATGTTACAATTATGTATTGTTTTGCTTGGATTATTACATGAAACCTTTGGTGGGTATATGTAGCATGATTTCAAATATTGATTAGATTAGTTAGCTGTTCTTGTTAAATGTGTGCAATCAAATGAAAATTTCATGTACACAAACATGAAGTTAAATTTTAAATATACTCTGTTTGCATTTATAAGATATGATAGAAAATTACCTGCCGTTTTGCCAGCGTAATACTGTTCACTGTAACAACGTAATGGAAAACAATATATATAAATGAATTTAAAAACAAAACATACCACACACGTCAGGACATTTCAAACATTTTATCTAAAAAATCGACGTAACAGAAGCAAGCCGATACCTCGAGCATACGTATAGAATAGAATAGAATAGAATATTTTATTAATCCAATTAAGGACCCTTGCGGGTTTATAATTTCATACAATGATTAGAATACATAAGACAAATTAAATTGATGAATTATAATGATTTACTAGGAGGGAAGCAGGCGCCCAAGGGAGATAAAAAATATTAAAAAAACAGCAACCGTTATATATTTTATGGATTATTCCCCTTTGTTCAAGATTAGAAAACTTAAATAAATGTAGGAGGCTGATTCGCTCATAGGAATGTAGAACTAGCAGATATGTATATAAAATAAAATAATAATAATAATTAATGCAAGGACTGGACCATGTCTTGAGGAGTTACACATACAGATATATCTCGTCGATGATTCTAAGTTCGTTATGATTGTAAGTTCGTGACATTCGGTGTTTTCCCTTTAACTCGTGACGTCATGAATAAATATTTACCTTCTGCAACGTGCAAGTAACGCTGACATTTCCCAAAGTATATGCCACTTTTGGATGAAAATGGAACAGAAACAGGTAAGTTATTGCAGCTTTTCTAAAAATTTTGTGAAAAATGGCTGATTTCGTTATTACTTTTTCTTTCTTAACTAGATGTTCGAAGCATTTTTTTGGAAATCTCCTCAGTCGGTCTGTTGACATTCCAAATGATGAGTCACCATCTGCTTGAAGGTCACATGACGACATTTTTCTTTGTATGGGCAAAGGAATTACTTTCTTTTGCTTTTTTTGTTGATATGTTCCTTAGCTAAAAAACGTTATTTTCATGAGTGATTTTTCAATGAAATAACAAGTAAAAATTATAAAAAAAATATATATTTAACGCCATTATATAAAAAATTATATGTTGATATCCCTTAGCCTTACTAAATTATCATACAAAAATGTTATCTTTGTCTTTTACTTACAACTCACAGCCGTACCAGTATACTTGCCTATGGTCTGTGGTTTTCACAATGGCCATTCTTATTTATGCAAGTACAAAAATGGTAAGTGAAATTTTATTTCTTTCCTAATATTATAATCATTGTTGCTTTCATCGTGCTGTAATATACGCAATTTCCGAAAATAGAAATGCAATATGCATGGCCTCATCTATTGTCAGATTGTTTGGGCATGTGTGCATAATAAGGCGGTACATCAGGGTCACGAACTTACAAGCATGGCCGCTTTCATTTCGGAAATAGGTCACGTTACGGATATAGGTGCGGGTCCTATTCTTTTCCGAGTTATTTAAAAATTAAGGGTATACAAATATTCGCAAATATCTAGAGAATGTTAACAAACAGTCAAATTAATTTCTGGTATGAGTATGCAAAACTTGTCCTTGCTAAGTAGCTTAGGGTAACGAACTTACGATCATCGAGGATACATCACCGAACCCTGTCCTGGCATGGTACATGTACTTCAAATCAATGAACATGGCAGGGTTAATCTAGGTATATGAGTCCAAACCTCCTTTCTTGTGAAATGATGTGGTCGTGCCAGTATGTCCCTCGTGTGAGTAAACTGTCAACCCTCACATATAAACAACGTGGTTATAAAGGACGCTGAGTCCTAATCTTGATCTTTATACATATTATATATAATATATGTCTTTGTCCTTCCACAGATGCTCTCACATATGTATGACATTAGTTCTATGAAAGAGAGTGCATGGCCTGCAAGATACTTTATAGTACACAAAACTCTCCGATTACATAATAAGGAAGCAATGCTTATTTTACAACCAAAATCGAATTGCCAATGCGATATCTTGCCATTTTTTGGGCAATTCAAAGAAACTTTTCAATTGTTGACAATCACTGTTAAACGTGTATTTTCATAATTCCTTTGACAGCTTAACTCCGATAATGTTTGTTAATATTAAATTCATAGGTGTCTACATACTCTCGGGAAGTCCAGAACATGTTGTACTTGGAGATAATGTAACAGTCACACTTACCTGTGTTGTGGATGACAATATCAAATTTGTTACATGGAGCAAGGACAGCATTTATATAGCAAGTATAAGAAATGAATGTGAACTTGGCAATGGAGCAGATAATACGTACAACTATACATGTGATGTTGAATATAATAGATATCATCTTGTCATTCCTCCAGATGTTATTTCTGAAGGTATACAAAGCGTGGTGTGGCAGTGTCTTCCGTTTGTAGGAACAGGAAGTAACGGTTAGAGTCTTGCACTCTCAGGTACATGTCTTTTATACTTTATAGTACTGATAATAATATAAGTTTTAAAGCAATAAATCCATTAAGGAAGATGCTGCAAAGTAGTAATTTATAAACAACAGAAGCATAGTCATTTTACAAACACGAATTTTGAAGATAAACAAAGCTGCTATATTTATTTAATGAGTCACAAAGCAATGCCGTTCACGCTGAAATGTACCCTTTTTACGGTATATTTAAGGGAATTCAAGCTTGGTAAAGAGAGTAATGCACAAAATATTAAACCTGTTTAAAAGAAAAAAATATTGATTTCATATTACGAATCCGGTGTTAAATCATATTCGCCGATAAGTCATAGACAAGGACAACACAGCATGGTATGTCATCTGTGATATTGTCTGTGTTTGAAGTGAATCTAATCTTATTTTCAAAATTGGGGAAATGTTGTTATATTAAAGATATTTCGTATTACAAATAGACAAACGAATACCACTAAAATGAGAACATGCTTGTGTTTGTCCGGATCTTATGTCTTGATTGAAGTACTAAAAATAAATTATGTTTTTTTTGTCTTTGCTTGTATTAAAAAAGTAAATATCTAATGTAATACGCACATTATGTTTATGAAATAACCTTCACCAGGCAAGCTCAAAATCAACAATTAATATATTGGGAAGCCAAACAATATATAACAGTATTTGGGAACCAGACAAACGTAGAATAGTGAAAATCAGCTAAGCATATCTATGAAATCAGATTGCGAACAAGTAATATGCAATGATAAACCAGTCACTTTAAAACCTTAACTGTGTCAGATTGCTTTCTCTTTTTCAGGACCAGTTGCCATTAACGAGACACAGGCAGACAGCAAGTACGCTTTTCTTAAATTAAATTATTTTAGTTATGTTCGGCAACTGTTGAAATTCTTGATACAACAGAAAGATAGAAATCACTTTGTTCTTCAAGTTTTGAAAATTATATTAATTGTATTATAATGAAACAGACGCCTCATCGACACCCAATGTACCCAGTAATATACCAATTATGTTGTTACAATGTATATTTTTGTAATGACATTGTATATGTCCCTCTTGTTTAATCACTTCATTTCATATTAGTAATTGACAATTCCATAAAAATGACTTGGCTGTTCAATGTATGTTCTGTTCAGCTTAGATTGTTGAATATATTTTAATTACTAAAATTCTTCTGTGAATTTCAAATTAGTATAGGAAATATACGCGGACATTCAAGAATAAATACAGGTTCATTACCAAAGAATATTTTTTGTATTACTCTCTCTATGAAACAACACCAGAGAACTAAAATGCTAATAGTTTTTTTACAAACTGAAGTTCAAAGCAAAGTAAATAAATAAACGACTGAATTTGATTCAAATGGAACAATGTTGTATATTCATGATGATATGATCTTCTTTGCCCACTATTACTCAGTTAAATATTACATTTGTTTCATTGGACAAACATAATTATAATTTATTCTAGACATATAGCGTCAGTGTTGATGTTGATGTTACTAGGGTGATCCTAACATATATATTTGTTATGTTGTTTGTGTTTTCTCTATCGTGACATATTGTAAGCACTAGGTATTCATGTATCGCCTTTTAGGAATAGCTGTACAGAACAATAGACAAGTGTTGCAATTAAAACCAGAGTTCACAATGCACACATTTAAATCTACGTGTGTGCACTGTGGAATTCATTAATAAAGATAACCCCAGAGAATTCTGAAGGTGCAATCAAAAATGGACAATCCAGAGAAACTGGCAACTTAGGGTCAAAAGTCGTATACAAACAAAACAAAAACACAACACAATACGTGTTGGACACCACTTGATTCAAACAAATACAAATAACGCAAATAAGACATTAGCACAAAATAATTTATTAATGTGACATTGTATTTCATACTTGCGCTAATTCAACCTGCATATTTTAGAAATTATATTCGATAATGCTGTAGCCGTCTATAATTATTTTAATAAATGTCTATTTAGAATTGTTTTACGATTTTGGAATCTCCTATATTATATGTAGTATATGTGTTGACTATACTACATTTAAACATGCAGACTTGATGTTACTAATGAATGGGAAATCAAGTCAGATAAATATCAAATTTCGGTGTCATTTGAATATATTATGACTAAATGGTAATACATTTTAGAGTTTTAAATCTATATCAAACAGGAAATAAAAATATCCAGGCTACATTTGCCTTGTTTTTAAAGTAGATTCATACAAACTCTGTCTGTTTGACATTTATTACAGTGGATATATTCAGACACACTGCCAAAAAAGTAAGAAAATTAAACGAGCAGATCAAATTTTACCTGAAGTGTAAGGTACCACCTTAATGTAATTTAAAAAAAGCTATATCTAACAGTACTAAAAGATGTTTCTGTTCCGTGGTGCTACTGTAACAAATTAATAGTTTGTATATAAAGAAGTAAGTGAGATTGGGCTATGTATATCTCATTATTAGTGTACATTCGTCTGTTATAATGCATTTAATAATAAAAAATTTTGTTGTAATAATGACTTTCTATGAACATGTATAATCAAGAAAGATAATTTCACTTTTCCCACTGTAAACTTTCTACTTAAATGTAGTATCATACCTTCAGTAGCCCTAGCATATACATGATACTTTATTGAAGAGTCTGTGTTTCTCATGAGGATTTCCATGATAGAGGGTTACTGCTAGTAAGGATTTCTACTGGTAAAATTGATTTCACAAAATAATTACTGTCATCGTCATGATCCTATTAACAATTACGGACATTTTGTGTCACAAAATACCCTGAATATATTGCGTTGTCATAGTAAACATTTCCGGTACTCGTTTATGACTTATCGCCGGATTTTAGAGATGAGTAACACTATGGGTGCGAGTAGTGGATCTAGAACTGCTTACCCTGTCTGGATTGTGCTTTGGCAATGGCTTGTAACTTTTCTGTGGTCATTATATTGTTTATCCGTTTTTGAATTAGTGTCTCAGTACCGTCTGGTATCTTCGTATTTTTATTTAATATGTATAAACACTAACAACTCATTTTAAAATTATGCTATACATATAATATTATATTGACTTGCTTTTCTATTTAAATTTCTATTTTTTCTTGTCATTTTATTATGAATATTTTTGCATGTAGACAAATAAAATATTGTTTTAACTACCACACTGTCGGAACAGTTCCGAATGTATTGTTAAAAAGTGACCTTATCTCCTAAGCTTGATAAAAGGATTTCCATCCACATATACATGGTTTTTGACTATGATATCCATATACTCACCAATAATTTTGAATGGCATACATCTGATACATTCATCATTCCCATTTAGCCTAATCTCGATGCTTACAAATCAGTTGATTGCATGTTACACACAATTACATGGACTATTTGTAAAAGGAGACGATCGTAACTAATATGAAAAAGAAAACATAGTGCTTAACTTAAGATACTATTGCTTCTTATACTGAAAATCATGTTTCGAAATGACTGATGAAAATGACTACAACAAAATCTCCTTTTTTTACATAATAAAATAACTTTGGTGAAAAGTCAGAAAAGATACACCACAAGTCAAGCAAAAACGTAAAATCACACGCCTCTAAATATAGTTCGTCGTGATGTCCTACTTTCCAATTTGGCAACGGATACTTTATATTCACATGTAGAAATGGTAATAAAATCCATTCAATAAAATAAGATGGAATGAACATTACCAGTGGACACGTGGAAAATAGAGATACAAAACTATATTATGTGTAACAGTAACTATGAATATTAATTATCTGACCATACCTCCGTACGTCACAATATTATTAAAAGTATTGTCAATATTACTGTAGTGTGTATATTGATAAGTAGTGCATACATTTGTATTTGTTTTGTTTTGTTTTCTACATTTTGTGCGCACTGTGTTGCCAAGTTTTGATTTGCCCTTCGGTTTTCTCTAACGTTAATTTTCAAACACAATGATGATATGGTAAATATTATACTTGCACAATAAGAAATATGCTTAGACTCTGTATGGGATGATGCCATTAGGCAATAGTTACTGACTGAGATCGAAGTGTTCAACCTAGATGAACACCTGAGCCCGTGCAAATTGTGGGGCAAGACCGCGTGGCGGACGAGGTGCTCAAAGTACGGGCGAAGGTGGTTATCTAGCTTAAACCCGAGATCGAAGTCGGTAACTGACATAAGTCCGGTATACACGATAAAAGTTTTGCATCCAAGTCTCCATTCAAGTTTTGTTAACGTGTATACCATACAAGAATCTTGAATCAAAAAACTTGAACGGACTTGGATGGAATCGAAATTGATCCTATTTTTCTTTCAACATGGATGGAGATTGACCAATCAGAAGACATAATCACTATCAGCATCAATTTGTGAATGTAAATAATAACAACTACACGTGTTGTGCAAATATGGCAGGAAAAGAGGAAACTCCAAAATACAGGAAAAAGACAGTCACAGTCTAATGAAATGATTGAAGCCATTTACGA
>MJUT01003378.1:482124-557795 GCA_002080005.1 Gigantidas platifrons
GATTTGTCACCGCTCCAGTATTTATGAAATGAACAGGACAACGATGTCAGACAACGCTGCAACATTCCAAACAGCAATGATAAACTCTCGCTGATCATTCTACGTCAGGGAAAAAGCATCCCATAATGAATAATAAACAACTTAAATGGGTCAATGGTAAAGATTGTAAGAGCATCTAATGAGTCTGGTGTGAGAACCAACCCTATTTATTTTGAAATATCGAATGGTATCGACTTTTCAAATCGTTATCCATCCAATTACCGTTTACTACAAGACAACATAAATACTAATGGGAAATAATCTCAACTCCCAAATAATAAAATCATAGTTATTGTTTCTGCAATATTTTCGTGCGAGCATTATTACATGTTGTATCTTAGGTATTAATATTTGTAACATTATCTTCATCAGTTTACAGCTACATCTATTAAGTGATCTAGAGTTTGTCTAATATTTGTTTGGGTATAATTCATTCTTTCAATGTATGTAGGATGAAAAACAACAACAAAGCGTTATGCATCAAGTTTGATTAAATGTGGTGTTAATACTTACTGGATATGTTTGAGCAGCTGTTTGTATTCTTGTCCTATTCAATGTATGTTAATATCTTAATTCCAGTCAAAAATACATCAAGTCATCACATAAATATAATTCACATTTTGAAAATGAAAATATATTACGTGTGCAACTGTTTAGAAAGCTTTGATGTTGCATTTTGGAAAGACACTGTTGTTATTTTCAGGTATTAAAGAGAAGAAGGGGGATCTCTATGACAACGTTGAAGCTTAGATAGATATATCAGTATTTCATAAAAAGAATTCACTGTCTAAGTTGTTATGTAGAAGTATATTAAGTTGAATTTTCAGTGGTATAGGTGTATTTCAGTTTGCTGTCTGCGATTTTGTTCGCAGCCAATGACTAAACAAAGATGTAATACAAGTGATGTTACAGTCTTTAGTGTATGTCTGGCAACGTCACAGTCTGTAATCGCGTCTGTGATTCACTCGGGTCTCTATATATAAGCTTATAAGCCAGTAGGAATTCATAAACTCATAGCTTCGTAATACACGATTCATTTCAGGCGAACCTGCGTTCACCCATGTTTTAGTGGGATGGTAATGTTTTGTAGATCAATGTTTGTCTTTTTGTCCTGCTTTCCTTTAGCCACTGTATTTTGTGTCCTTTCACGATTTACGGCTTCTGATTAACCCTTTTAGTATTTTCACAATGTTCTTGTATATATAAATAACTAAATATTGATATCCATAATTCCTAATTATAACTATTGTGATCACTACGTGATCTTGTTTATGTGGACACAAAAAGAGTATCATATTGTTTTTACATTGTATATTGTATTGTATATAATGAAGCAACCATAATATTAGTAAAATGCGTATTTATAATACTGCTATGAGATATAAATTAAATTGTTATAGTCAATGCTTACAAAAAATACATATTAGTAGTTTACTGACTTTATGTTCTATTTTCTTCCCCAATGCTTTCTCAATTCTGGTTTCAAAACATGTATATATCCGGTGGAATTTGTAGATGACTTTAATGTCAACAGTGGCCTTTTTAAGATCGCCCCTTGAAGTAGTGTAATGTGACTCTAAGAATGTATAATGGAACAGATGAGAACATAGCCTAATATGTCATTCTGTACATAATGGTGATAGAAAACATAGTTTTCGATAACAGTTTCTTCTGCTTACATAAATATAAAAACATAGAAAAACCTTAACTAGAACTACAAAAACAGCTTGGAGATAGAGCCGAAATTGTGAAGGGGTAAGTATCTCATTTCATATCTACTCATGTAGCTAGATCTGTTATTGAGAAAGAGTATGTATATCCTGTCTACTTCCAGCTCCAAGCCTTGGGCTACATCGGGTATTGCTGAAGAGTAGGCATCTCCTGTGCACCTCAACCCCTTTTGTTAGATCGGTATTAATATAAAGAACGCATCTCCAGTGTACCTCCACCCCAGAAAATCTAATGCTAGACCGGATATCAAAGAAGAGCAAGTTTCATCCGTGTACCTCCACAAGGCTAGATATGGAATTGGGGGAGATAATGTATGGCCTGAGCACCTCCACTCCTCAAAGAAGAGCAGGTACCTCATTTCATATCTACTCCTGCAGATAGATCGGTTATCAAGATTTGAGTATGCATATTATGTCGACTTCCTCTCCAAGACCTCGATTATGAATTGATAAATAGTATTTAGGAAGAGTAAATATATGATTTTAACTGACGTGTTTTGTATTCTTGAACGTCCTTGCGTAACTGAATGATAACCCGCTTTTAAAACAAATAAAGATGCAAGCATCAGCATCTGACGACGTATTTAAATAAAGTATCAATAAAGATATATAGAGTCTAACACCGGGAGAGGTGCAAGATCGTAAATATATATAAAATACTGCCAAGACACGGATGTACATCGATAAATCGACAATTTATTTCAACAATGGAAAACAATTTTGCTACTACAACATCGATAAATACGTGAAAAGAATATTTTACTTTATCTTACATAGGGAGGTAATTTGTGATGTACGTTAGTTGTTAGCAAGTGAGAGCACTCTATTATGTAATCAAAGTAAACAAACATTGACACGGTAGAAAAGAATAAGAAAAGAGTCAAACACCGTGAAAGGTGTAAGATCGATAAATTTGAGACACCCTCGGGTATCACAGATCTTACGATATTGCACCTCTCCCGGTGTTAGACCCTATATATCAAAGGGGTGATAAATAATAATCGCAACAGTCCAACTGCATATTATACCAAAGTTAACTCTCAGTATCACAAACTACCACACTATCGGGGGAGAACACACGTATTCTAGATAATCATGTCAGTTCGTTTATGCACTTTAGGAAGTGTTTAGGTTAACACGATCGTTGGTGGAATGATTGTTATATGATCATCTTAGAGGCTTTCCGATTATGGATGCTTAACATCGATTTTAACAAAAGTTAGCTATATCCTGGAGGTTGGTTTTATTAGTGGAGAAAACAGGCATGTTCATTGTGAGTTCAATCAACTGGCGACCTTTTTACTAAAGTGATTGTAAGTCTAAGATCTACTCTTATGATTTCCTTACGTGCACGTATATACGTGCGTTTCACCAAACTAGTCATAATCATAAGAGTTACGACTTGCAACTTCTGACAAGTAACATCTCCTATAATGGAGGTAAACAATTAAAGATATCGTATCATATATAGTATATCTTGGAAGCTGATTACATTTGGTTCACATTGGGTTAAATACAAATATAATTAGCAAAACAGTGAAATTTAAATTTTTCACTAGATTTGGCATATAGGTTTGATCCGGTTTTGCTAAGGGTGGTCCTACTTGAGAAATCTGTCCAGTAATTAATTAGTAAGTTTTCTTTTCCTTGGTTATATATATATGTAAATTTCTTTGTTAAGGTTTGCTATATTACATGGCTTTTAGTATTTCTATTGAAAATTCTGCTGGGACTTGCTTAGAAAACACCCTCTCACCTCTTATTTTATGCTTATGCATATGTTTCAACGAGGAAACAATAGGCGGACTCTGTTGCCATTTACATTTTTATTTTCATAATATTGATTTGATTTGTGAAAAATTGTGATCGACATATGTATATGTCTGGGATTTTTTTTAAGAAAAACATATGTCCGAGTTAGTCTAGAAACAATTTTTCGTTTTACTCTATGTCGGTTGATTTAAGGTGTTTGAACGCCACTTTCAACACTATTTCAGTAATATCTTGGTGGTGCTCTAAGAACAAAAAAACAACCTTAGTTAAGGAAAATAACTATTTTTGATGTTTGGGATTATTATGCAATGTAGTAGCAATTATGTATTTTTGTTTATTCAACTCTATTGGACCATAAAGACAATGTAGTAGATGACAAAATTTAGAACGAGAAAACAGAAAGTGTAATTTATGTAATTCGATATTGGCGATGAATTCCATTATATTCTGAAGTGTCCATTTTTTTTTAAATGAAAGAAAAACTTATATTAAGAACAATTTGTACAGAAGGCCCAACATTTTATGCTTTAAAGAAATTATGTCATCCAGAGATAAACAGAATCTTATAATTTTGTGTAAATTCATCAAAATTATCAATAAAAGAGTGAGTCCCCCTGACTAAATTTGATTAAAGGGGCATTATCTGCTAAATCGTAAATTTTTGCTACCTATTAAAACTATCAGATATGATTGATGCCTTAATAAAACGTGTTTCTGTAACTTATAAATGTCATCAAATGTACGCGCATCGGGGAAAAATCGTGCAACTGCTCGTGTTTTGAGATCGATCAAGAAATGGACACTTTCTGATTAACTATCGACATTGCTTACGGAATTTGTCGAATCGTCGTTAAATCAGTACAACAATGCACTTATTTATTATTTTTTGTGAATCTGCTTTTAGTCGGTGTTAATTACGGACAAAGAACCATGCAAGTTGGCAGTTAATAAGCGACAAAATACAAATTATTCGTTTTTACCTGTCACAAGTAAGGTCAATTGTATACGGAAAAAGCGAGGTCAAATTATTTGCTTGCAAACAAATAAGTAATTGATGGTAATTTGCGTTCTCAAAAGGCGGAAAGTGGTTCGATAAGCTGTTTAATGTGAAATATTTACCTTTATTTCATCATTTTAAAGCTATTTACCAATTTCCAAAGCATATAATTGTTTTGGGTCTAAATCGTAGCTAATGCCCCTTTAAATGAAACGCTGTTTGTATATGTACTGTATATATTGTACATATGTTCTAATGTTTCTCTGTGCCTATGTATATGGGGATAAGAATAAAGATATTATTATTTGATCATAAAGACAATCTATATGCAAATATGCATTTTTATGAAAAAACAAGAAGCAATATAACATTTAAGATGCTTGAAAATATTGAAACTAAAACATAACATAAAATTGCTGGTATATGAACACTACCAAGTAAAACAATGTACGCATTGTGACTAGAACATACACAGTCTCTTTGTAGTAACAGAAAAACTCATAAAGTTTAGAAAATTAGTTTCCAGGCCACAAACGATATTGGGGCAAATAAATGTTCTTGCAGTTCTGATTAATGTATGTAGACTTCACATCTCTTTTTATAAAGTTTGAGTTCTACAATGTGTATTTTGATAAATTTCTGCTTGAATTTACTAGTAAATCTTTAGTAAAACAATCTTTGAAAAAAGTGTTTTCCTCATGTATGTATAAACAATTTTTTTATCTTCCTGATGTATGGCTGTCTACTGACATGAAAAATAATCATACCATGCATGAAAATCCCATCCCCTCACCCCTCTGTTATAAAATGGTTGGTGCCTATGAGAGTTGTAATTGATCATAGACTTCACTTTCAATAATTTCAAGAGTCGTTTGATAATTCTCTAAGAAATGCTTTATTCTATCAATAAATTGAAGAACTATTCCTGAAAAAGAGTTACAATCAACGCGGTCATCTTTGTTATGTCCACATAGGTTTGCGATTTAGGACAGTCGAGTACATACTACCACTCTCAACTTTGCGATCACTTTTTATCGTAAGTCGTAAATCCTATTTATTAGTGAAACGGTCATAACTCTTAAGAGTACACTTACGTCTACGTTTACGACTTACAACCTTTAGTGAAACGATCTCCTGATGATGTTTATTCCAGAAACGTGTCATGCGCACTAAATTTGATATCTGCGATTTTGATTGCAATAAATCGTTGCTATATACATGGAGTAGATACTACGTGAAAGGTTTTCTACGTGTATCAGTTGTGAATGGTGTTGTTAACTGGTCTACCCCGCCACTTGTATTGTGCCTGTCCATAGACATGACCTATTTTTTCAATGTCCCATGTCGTGTTTATTCGTAGTTCAATAATTTGAGGTGAAAGGCAATTATTCGTTTTGCTGATATGGAATTGTTGACAATCGCTGTTTAATCTTTTTTTTTATAATATTATCACTACTTAAGCATTAACTATATACTCGGTGACTATCATTTATGCTGATGACGTAATTTGAATTATATCAGCAATCCACACAAGTGAATAAAAAAGGTGCATTTCAAGTGGCATTTATAGAAAAAGAACTAGATATTATCTATTATAATATAATGCCTTAAACATTTTATTACTGGGAATTGTTTTATGGTTATCTATAACGGATCTCATTGTGCTTTGTACTGTATTATATAGATTTGTATAAGTATGTTACCTTTTATAACATTACATAGATAGGGAAATAGATATTTCTAATACTGCTATAAGATATCAATTGAAAAATAAATTAGTAATATATTAATGATTTATGCTAAATAATAAAATAATAATAGATACAACAGTTCATTGATTTAGAGTTCACTTAACCCCTTTGACGATTTGTTCTTAATTCTGGATTCAGAGTACATATGTTTCAGACAGTATTTGTTCCACAGTTTATTAGTAGCCTGTGTAGTAGTAGTCGTTGAGATCGTTCACATCTGCTACTGAATATAAGTTAAAACTTTAGGAATAAGATATATAGAATCTAACACCGGCAAAAGTGCAAGACATGCAAATATTCGACACCCGAGGGTAAGATTTCAATCGTTCGATGACGATGCTCGCCGAGTCAACGAACGATTGAAATCTTACCCGAGGGTGTCGGAGATTTCCCTGTCTTGCACTTTTTGCAGGTGTTTGATTTTATTTCTCACTTTTATCAGCTGTTACCTAATTGTTTTGTTTACAATCCCGATCGAGCGTTTTCCCGCAAATTGTGTTTCCATTGCTGAAGTAAATATTTAGTTAATTCATATATGCATCCGTGTCTTGGTAGTATTTGATAATAAAATACAATGTATTTAATAAATATATGATCAATGTAACTCAACACTACAACAGCGTCGATAAATACCTGTGGCAGTGAAAAAATATTTTAATTTGGTCAAAGGGAGGTAACGTTAGTTACTAACAAGGGAGAGCACTCTATTATTTACTCAAAGTAAACAAATTGACTGGAAGAGAGTCATACACCGTGAAAAATGAAAGGTGCACGATAGTTAAATTGTTAGCTAGCAAAATAGTATACATACATTAATTTAAAATACTTATGTAATAAAATCGAGGTTTTATTGGTGAAGCATGGAGAACTGGGGGGCAGTTGACATAAACTGTACAGCATGCATTTGTCGGTAAAATGCACGAGATTGTTTTGTCTTGCACTAGTGCAAGATAAGACAATCTCACATCGCTAAAAATAGGAACTGGTCTGTCTCAAAAGTGAGAAAACAGTATCTTGTAATTTGTACATAATGTTGGTTACAGTTTTTCAGTCTTCAAACAATACAAAGCAAATACGTAAGCAAGCAAAAAACACGAACTCCCACAAAATCCGAGAACTAGATTAAGAACTGCAAAACAATAGTTACCTTGTTCACACATTCAAACATCTAATACTACCTGACATTAAGTCCTTATTACATTCAATATAGCATAATGCATGACATTTGAAATATATGTCCGATCGGTTCAGAAATTGATGCTTATACTTTATGCATCGCGTAATCGAGAACTTGGCTTGAGTAACTGTTGAACATATACAGCCCACTTTCCATACATTTATTACGATGAAGCGTTAATCACCAAAATCAGAAGGTTCATTTAAGGACAACTACTGAGTAAAACAAAGATAGCTTTCAGACCTCATTGCATTAAAGATTAGGTTCCCCAATTCATTAATGACAACAATGAATAAAATTATATGGACATGTTATTCGTTATGCTAGAAAAGACAAAAACACGAAGTTTCAAAAACTTTTAGCGCAATTTATGAGAATACAAGCACAATAACTCTTAATATCAGATTTATCTCAAAGGCCCCGGAAAGATAGGCCGTTCCTGTTCCATTGACTATACTAATATCCCATAGATAGATACAATTTATTTCACTTCAAATGTTACAATAATCATCAAGTCAGTTATCAAGGGTTATTTCGTATAATGATACAAAGGCTCTACAGTCCAATTATACATTTGATGTTGTAGCAATTTATTCACGAAAGTTCGTATTAATGGCAGTGTTCAAATCAACTCCATCAGTTATCTTTGGTTTTCTGTGTGGTGTTTTTTTTTTGTTTTTTTTTTGGTTCGTTGTTCGCTCTTTTGTCCGTTTTCTTTTAGTCATTGTGTTCTCTGTTCTTTTTAGATTTACGGTCTCTGACTACCCATTTGGTATCTTGAAACCTTTCTTAACATGACCGGGAAAATATTCGAAGACCAAAATGAAAACCAAAAACAGCTTTTTGTTTTGTAAATCATAGAAATAGAGGCAAAATAGATACCCCTAACACACATTTTAATAACCGGTTACTCTCCTGTATATATTTAGACACTTCACAATACAGTACACAATTGGTGGATTAAACTAGTTTGTAACATTCTATGCTAACCTCTTAGTTGAATTCGTGTGTTGTTTGTGACATGAATAATATAGCAACTATCACAGATGACTTGGTGAGCAGCGTTGTATATATAGAACGTTGAGTAATAATCTGGATGTTTATACAGCACATATTTATTCTTCGTGGCATATAATTTGAATCATAATAGTTTTATAAGAAGAGTTTGAAAATACCAAAGGAGTCATCAGAATCCGTATCTCGAAGAAGAACAGACAACACATTGGCCAAAAGAAAAAGTACAAAAGGACAAACAACGATCTACAAAACTTACACATAAAACTAATGATCGAGTAACACGAACCCCATTATAAACCGGCAGTGAACTCATGTGATCCGGAAGGAGCAGTTATAGCTCCATTAGCGGCACCCGTCGTGTTAATCTAGTTACAAAACCGGTGATAAATCATGAATGACGAAAGAACGCGGAAGTGCTTACGACAAGTGGAACATATCCGTGGTCATTTGTGACACAGATATTCCATAAAGGTCAAACAAGTCATGGTGGCGACCGTAAAACTTTCAACGTGATGGAATCAACTTAACCAAGAGAAACCCTTGGTGCAGTAGCTTCCTTGTTAGCAGCAACACTCTATCAAGGAAATCCTGATATGAACCACAAGTTCTGGAATATCGTATCATCTATCAGATATATACTCCATAGGCAGGTGCTGCTGGAATGTTGCTACATATAAATGGAAAGTTCACAATGAGAACATTGAAATCATCTCTTTTGTCGTAAGGTTTCGTTCTTAACCGCCCTTCAATGTCAATTTCGAGGTGCAGGTCAAGATATGAAGCAGACCTATCAGTATCTGTGGTATCCTTTATGTCAGGCTCAATGGGATAGATGCAACCAACGAAATAACCAAATCTAGAATTAGTTAGTGAAAGAACATCATCTATATAGCGGAACGGAAAATTAAAGGATCGGACTAGCTCTTTTTCGTTTTTCTTGAGAAGCCCCTGAGTGAAGTCTGCCGAATAAAATAACAGGTCGGCGTGAAGAGGAGAACAGTTGGTTGTTTTTTATGACGTCAGATAATAATCAATAAGTTGACTGAAGTTATCACCTCTATCAAGCATTTTCCAGCATTTAATAGTCATCCTTAAATCTTAATATAGGAGGTTAGAAATGAGATACATATATTTTCTAACTGAAGATATAGTCAAGTTGCAACCCCTTAATTTTCATATTTCTGCTCACAAAAACACCAAAACAAATGTACGTATGAAATATTAATATGTATGAAATACATACATGTTTGCGTAGACCTTTGAACCATAAGTCTAGAATCAAACCTGCTTTGTTAAGCAACAACTTGTGTGACCTTCGTTTATATTTCGTTTAACTGTCCAATATTGATTACACCTGCATTCAGTGACCATCTTCTTATGTGACTATATTTCTCTGTTTCATTGCCAGGTCACATAAGAGTTTGAATATGCCAAAGGGATAATCAGAATCCGTATATAGAAGACGAACAGCCAACATAATGACCAAAAGAAAAGAACAAACGATTATCTACAAAATATACATACAAGACCGAAGATCGAGTAACGCGAACCCCACTAAAACAGGGGATTAACCCAGGTGCTTGGAAGGGTAAGCAGTTCCTGCTACACTAGTCACACCCTTCGTGTTAATCTAGTTACAAACCCGGTGATAAGTCATGAATGAGGAAAGGACCGAGAAGTGTTTATGACAAGTGGAACATGTCCGTGGTCATGGTGGCGACCGTAAAACTTTCGAAATGATGGCTTCAATTTAACCAAGAGGAACCCTTTGTTCAGTAGCTTCCTTGTTAGCAGAACCTTCTATCAAGGAAATGCTGATAGGAGCCACATGTCGTTTCAACTGAGAGATATACACTCCATATGCAGGTGCTGCTGGATTGTTACTATATATCAATGAAAAGTTCACAATGGGAAACTTGAAATCATCTCTTTTGTCATAAAATGTTGTTCTGTACCGCCCTTCACTGTCAATTTCGAGGTGTACCTCAAGATAAGATATACTTGACTATAATTTCAATGTTCTTTTAAAAAATGTTTGTTGTATTTGTTTTCTTTGACAATACACTCACACCTAATGACATCCCGCTGAGGTCATTTTTGGTAACCTTACATTCATCTTTTATGATCCGATTACATACAGCACAGTTCTGTGGATCAGTAGGGCAATAGCTCTTCAAATGTCACTCGGTCTTGGTACCTAACGATTTAGTGGGTTTATCCCTGATTGATCAGTTGAAAATATGAACCCTGATGTAACCCCATCCGTGATATTGTTAGATATTATTAACCAGTAGGTACTACAGACTGGTTTTTATTTATACAGCAAGAACATTATTTTGCTCCAAAATGCTTTGCCGGTCTATTATGGCATTTGAGGCCATAATGGACCGGCAAAAGCCATAATGGGCCGGTAAAAGCCATAATGGACCGGTCCATTATGGCTTTCTTAAAAAAGAATGAAGATTACCTAAAAATTTCAAAAAAATCATAAAATTTCAAAATTCTGAAATCAATAAAAAAAAAAAAATTGAAAGTTCAAAATATTCAAAAAATTTCAATATTTCAAAAATTTCAAAAACTTTCAAAATTTCAAAAATTAAACAAAAATACAAAATTTTCATAACATTTCCAAATTTTTAAAATATTTCAAAATGATAAATTTTCAAAAGTTTCAAAAATTTCAGTTTTCATACAATTTCAAAATTTGAATATTTAAATAATAATATTGAAAAATGATAAAACAATTTTCTCCCATTATTACGGCGTTTCAACCCCGCTGAACCAGTGGTGGAAAATCTTTAATCCTTTTAGAGGATTAAAATATCTCGTGCATTTCCCCCGCATTAATTTCAAACTTTAAAATAAAGTTGGTGTTAAGTAATGGGAGAAACAAATTCTCCTTCAGTTGCCCATGTGGGTTACGATATTTCTCCACTCTCTGTAGTTAAATTTAAAATTTTAACCACTCGCCTGACGGCTTGTGGTCAACATTTTTAATTTAACTCTCCTGAGTGGAGAAATATCGTAACCCACGGGCAACTGAAGGAAAATCTATATATAGATTGCCTACCATTTCGCTCAATACTATGGCCTTCTTCAAAAAGAATGATGATTACCTAAAATTGAAATTGACTGGTTAATAAAAGTATTAAGAAATGGGTGTTTTCATAATGGACCGGTTATATGTCCTCGGTTAAGTCATAATGGCCCTCGGAAGGTTGTATTGGCCATCGGCGTTGCCTCGGGCCAATACAACCCTCCTTGGGCCATTATGACTAACCTTGGACATATAACCCGTCCATTATGAAAACTCCCATTTATTAATACTATATTAATGCATCGCCGAAGAGCAAACAAAATCAACATGAGATTAGAAATGTCGAATATCTTGACATTTGATTATATTTTACAGTGTGTGCAAGTCAATCACTGACTAATTCAATATTTTTAAGAACCCACCCCTGATACACACCATAGGTAGCGTATAATAAGTCAAGCTGCTTAAATTACAGAAACTATAAATGTAAATATAGCTACGGCTGATCATTTGTAGGGAACAAATAATAAAAACAATATAGTATGTGAATCCCCACTCAGCTGTGTTAAGCCGCTATCACTGATGTTGATTTATTAATAAAGATTAGGGAAAACCGAAGCGGCAACAGCTCCTGAACTGTACTAGCTTTCGATGCTACCCCATCTGGGATGTTGTTAGATATTACTATCTCGCCGGCGAACAAAAAAATCCAAAGATTAGGGATATCGAATGTCTTGATAAACTTACCAATTCAAGCTTATTCTAAGAACCCACCTCTGATTCACTGCTCAAATTACATAAACTTAAACTTAGAAATGTAAATATAGCTACGGAAGATCAATTGTAGGAAGCACAAATAAAAACAATATATTATGTGACTCCCCTCTCAGTTGTTTTAAGCCGCTATCGGTGATGTTAATTTGCTAATAAACATTAGAGAAAACGGGAAAGTCAAACGAAAAAAAAAAAAAAAAAAAAACAAACAAACAAACAAAAACAAATAATAAACACATAACAAGACAAAATAACTCAACATATGACCATTTTGTAATGGCCCACAACCATGATAATCTACCAGCTAACTTAAAGGCAGTCAGCTACGATCATCAACTATATACAGTTGTCATGACTTGTCCAGTTTGATACGCTTAAGCAGTTTGAATCGTACGGAGTTTATTACGTGTGAAATGTTTTTGCAAAATCAGTAAATACTGTAATATTGTTGATAGTAACATTATATAGCAATCCACATAACACTCGTCTTAACATAACACTTAAGTAGAAGAACCATATATTTACTTGTATTTTAAAATATGTATTTACACTCTCGACATTCTAAAATCAGGAAGTTATTTCAGTCTTATGATTATATTGAAACTGACAAAGTTGATAATATGATGTACATCTGTACCTTTCTGGCGATATTATCGTTTTGGACAGGTATTTATTTTTATTTCACATATTTAAGCTGTTGTTTTTACATCAAATATATTAATATTGTGGCATAATGCAATCAATGTGTTGCTTTATTCGATCCGACGCGAATCTGCGCTGGTTTTTTTTTATATTATATCTTTATATTTGCATTGTTTTGCCAGGCTATATGTTTTGCTTGCACTAATCCAATATCTTGATTCTACGCTTAATTTCGTGGCATTGGGTTGATTTTTTGCTTTGATGATATTGGTCGATTTGTTGACCATCAGTGATTAAACTTTCTTTTCATAAAATGTACTAGCCAGTGAAATCATACGGTAATGAAATAATGAATACCAGGACACATTATCGCTGGTTTGAAAGAGTTAAGCATATATTTGCTACCCATTACACATAAAATAGTGTTTCTTTCATTACGAACAACTCGCATCATGTTGAGATGACATAAACCGTGGTGACATTATAGCTGTTTGAAACATTGATGGTATTCCGGGAAGTCATGTAAATAACCTTTATCTTGAGCTTATTATATTTTAGCTGGCAAGTTGCATTGACTGGTATTTTTACTGGTACCACTGTCACTTGTTACATCTTGAGCTTTGGGTAATTAGTTGTAAATCTAGTTCACTACCTGTTGACAGCATATAACATTATACATTGTAGTAATGAAAGATGTTTCAATAATTGTCAAATATTTTGTTTTTTATTTGATTTTTTATTGTTGATTTTTTAGGTTAACGCCACTTCCAGCAATATTTTAGCTATATCATGGCGACCAGTTTTAATGTTGGAAGAAGTCGCAGTATCAGGAAAGAACCACCAACCACGGGAAATCAACTGGTAAACTTTACCACTTTCGGCTGCGAGTCGAGTGCACCTTTTTTTAATTCACAAAGCTGGTCGCGAACCCACGCTGTATTGGTGATGGGTTTGTATGAGTTGTTAGGTAATCCAACTACGTGGTCCTTCTTGCTTATTGATTATTTATAGGAGTACATAAGATGTGAAATATAATCAGAATTGTTTTATTTTGTTCCCATTATTCAAAATGAAATCTTCGTTATTACACTATGTAAAGTAAAACAGAAGGCAATTTGTAAATGTTTGAAGGAAAGGTGGGGGGTTGTGTTATGACTTTTTGTGTGATTCGTGCAGCGCAATCGTTTGTTTTCTGTGTAATAATCCTTTTGCATTTGTTTTTCCTTTTGGCCCTCCTGATTACCCTGTTGATATTTTTAAGCTTTTTTTTATTATGCAAACAGGTCGTTGAAAAAATTATATGATTGTTAAAATAAGACATATTGAGAGAAAGCATGCTCGTATGTCAAGAGTTTCGTTTTCATTTCGTTCGGAATAATGTATTCTGAATCTGGAATGTTATTTGGGTGATAAGTAATGTTTACTTGGAAATTAAGAACATTATATTGGAATAAGGAATAGAGTGTGCAATAAAATAAAGTAGAGGGAATGGAATTAAATAGTGTGTAATGATAATGGTCTACATGATATCACTAATAACCCGAATATTTTTTTTGTTATAGTTAATTCACAAAATATATGAGATGAATGAAAAATGCATTTTTTCTCATTGAAGCTTTCATTATGCATAAAACTAATTTTTAAAGGTTTTAACCGGACTGTGAATAGAATACAAGATACATAACAGGAATGTGACAATCATTGAATACATATAGCTGGTAAAACTATAGATAAACATAGGCATTATTTGTTATAAAAAGTCCAATAAATATGAAAGAAGTGTAAACATAATTTGTTTTCCTCAAGAAAAGCGTAGAAAAACTGTCTGTCAGATAAGATCAACGTGTCTAATATATAATTGATAAACTTTGAATGTTCCATGACTAATTCATGGATCTTGACTTTTTGGATGAGTGACGGATTCTATTATTTTAGTTCTACATAAGACATTGCTGTTATTTCCAGTGCAATATAACAGGAATGTTTGTTTTTTCACTCCCCACCGAAACCTACAACTCGTTTTATTTATTATACTCCCCGTCATCATATTCTTTGGTACATTGGTACTATAACCAATATATGCATTGATTGTCGGTTTTCGCATTTCATTTGTGTTACACTTCGTCTTTGAGTCAAATAGTCTTTTGATTTTGCTTTCTTTTAATTTTGCTTTAATAATTTTCACCTATGTTTTGTAGAGCTATCTTTTTGTCCAATAATGATTCTTCCACTATAGATCCTGGATCGTTGAAGTTAACATATATTTCGTTTTGTGTATCGTTCGTGTCGTGTATCGTTCGTTTCGTTCGTCGGTTTAATTAGATGAACGCACGAAACGTATTCCAGACTGGACTATTTTATTAATTGTTTTAAGGGAAAACATATTTAATACATGCATTTTTCTATTATTGACTATACGGACAAATAAACAAGAAATCATCTACATGTGTAACATCTATATGTATGTAAACAAACGCCTCTGGCAGTTTCACCTGGGAAATACATGCACTGCAGATGTGAAATGTCAACTCTTAATTTCATTCTAATTAACAATTACATGACCTGTTGAAGCCACACACCTCTCGGGCAGCTTGACCTGGAAAATAACTGATACACCTGTCTGGTTGTCAATACAGAATCCGAATAATTATACATGTATAAATATAAATTATGTATAATTATATAAATATAAAGTCATATTTGGAAGTCAAATATATGAGATTTAAAATTTAATTATAAATATAATTATTTAGCACATTGATAATATACAGTTTGACAAATGTTAAGCACCATCTGAATTCTTTCAATAATATCTTTTCTAATAATGAACTTATTTCAAATTGGTTTGCTGATTTCGTTACCTGTATACACATACTTACTTACCTGTGAAACAGGTTATTGATAGATTTTTATTTATTTGTATATGACCGGGTGTGTAAACTGTCACGTCTACTTTTCAACATTTGTGTTTGCGAACGAAAGCTGATTTTTTTTTGGGTAGAGTTTTAAGTTTCATTTTCTATTGGTTTGGTATGGTGCGGCGAAAATTAACCATATCAGAAAGGTGACAAGCTCTTGGCATGCATACCGGTGGTTTTAGCCATAGAAGGGTGACAGACCACTTCAGGGTTAACCATTCCATCAGTGTACGACTGATGCAGCGTTTTCGTCAAACGGGGAATGTTACTTACCGTCCACGTGCAGGTAGACCTCGCAAAACGACGCCGAGTGAGGACCGGCTCATATCCAGACGGACGCCGCAACGGCCGTTCAGTAAACTTTGTGGTAATTTAACGTTTGGAGGCCACATTAGCACACGCACTGTAATCAGACGCCTCCACCACCAGGGAATGCGAGCGCGACGACCCATAAAACGTCCACAGTTGACATTACGTCATCGCCATGCTCGATTTGACTGGTCACATAATCATTTGGGGTGAACTATTCGCACATGGAGACTGGTTCACTGGTCTGAAAAAAGTAGTTTTTTGTTGTGGCGTACCGACGGTCGTGCAAGGTTTTGGTGCCAACGAAACACTTCTTTCAGGACAACCTTTGGGGTTGGGGGTGTAACTGTCTGGGGTTATTTTTCCTTTGACTGTAATTTGGACTTGTACGTTCTTGATGGTAATCTGACAGGCCATAAATACCGTCACAATGTGCTCGCTCCACGCGTAGTCCCCCATTTAGACATTCATGCGTTGGCTGACAGGCCAATGTTGATGGTCGACAACGCTAGGCCACATAGAACATAGAACATTTTTTTACAGCAAGAGGCTGTTCAGACAATTACATGGCCTGCGATGTCGCCAGACATGAACCCTTTAGAGCATGTATGGGACTTTATTGGCCTAAAAATTAACCAACGCAATCCAAAATGTCAAAATATTGACGAATTAAGAACTGCTATCTTACAGGAGTAGCAACAGTTCCCCCAAGAACAGATTAGCCGTCTTGTGCGAAGCCTGACGAGGCGTGTTACAGAACTTCACAATAAACGCGGTGGATATACTCGCTATTGATTTATATGCCTTACACATACTCACAATAGATGCATTTAAAAGTTCTTGAAATCTGAAGACTCTGCATTTTAATGTAATGTTAAAAAAAAATTCCATCAAAGACAAGCTGGTTTTACGTTTTTCCAGCGCCTGTTTTGAACCCTATTTTTGCCACGTCATCATCACGTCATAGTCACATATTTCGTACTAGGTAGATTGATAATTTTAGAGTCCTTGGTGTAGTCTTTTAAGAAGTATAAGAAAAATGGTGATATCTATTTTATTGTTTTAACAGTACTGATGTAAAAAATATATCGATAAAAATATAGGGTGGTGCTTAGCTTTTGTCGGAGTGTATATTAACTATTTAATATAAATTGTATTATCCTATTACTTTACAGACTAATTTATCATTTGTATATATCAATTGCCTATAAAATATAAGACTAGTTAATCACATCAATTTGCACAAAAGTCATTCAAATGATAACACGATACTATATTGTACTTCTATAGAACATAGTTCGTTCGTTTCATTTAATTCATTCGTTCGTGTAACGTGTTTTCGTTTCGTGTATCGTGCGTTGTTCGTATCGTTCGTGTGAAGCGTTCGTCCGTTTTTCATTCGTTTCGTTTGCGTTTTTCGTTCGTTTGCGTTTGGTGCGTATTGTAAACTTATACGATCCAGGATCTGTAACAATACTTACATCGGACATTAACAGACTGGTGTGTAGCGGTGCATATAACTGTCTACTCATAGGAATTATTTCTGGCTTGCAGCCAAGCATTACATTTGTATTAAAATCTCTTGTCACATATCTCCCTGGCTCGTCGATCTCTTCCTCGAGTTTTTCCTTTATTTTTCGAGGTACTGCATCTTACTATATGAACTTAGCCATCACGCGGCTGTTCAAATACATGAATTAATAAATGATGAAGTTGGGCTATGTTAATGGTGAATTATGTAGCACTGGATATCGTACGAAATCCTATATTTGTAAATCATGGTAAAAATGATACTTGCCTTTCCACAAGTAATAATTATGGAGTTCCGTTTATATCTAGTATAGTTCAATATTCATGGCAATTGTGTCGCGAATGGGAGGTTCAATAGGTTTGTCTGTTGGTGTGACCTTTGTTTGAACTGAACTCGTAATATCGTGGTGCATGATTATTACGTGTGCACAGAATGCTTAGCTAAGGATCCGTTTCAATAGTCTCACTGTTATGAACGATATCAATATCGATGTTTAGCAGTGGTTTTGTTTGCAACCTGAATTTTAGACTAATTAAAATATAATAAAGTTAAAATTTGACACTCTAGAACGCACTCGAATCGTTATTTCTAGACAGTTTCTAATGTTCCTTGTTAGTTTCATAACATGTCTGTATAAATATAAGAGAAAATATCAAAAAATGAAATAACAAATACACCATGATCCCATTACCGTCTACTTTGCTCCAGTTGAGGCCAGTTTCGATTTCCGTGACCCAATCGGTGAGCAGAAACCACTGCGCACTCTTCCAAAGCTATCACGATATACCCCTCAGCCTCCTTCAGTTCCTACTATACCTCCTCTTTTTGAATTATTTAAATCTAATGCAAACATCGATTTTTCCATTTTTATAACTTTTTAAATGTGTGACGTCATTGTGACTTGTTAATGACGCGTAATTTATATACCTTTTTAATGCATCTTTATTCATTTTTATTGAACCACCAACCAAATGTCCATTTATGATCAGTCGTCCTCCAGGATGATTTATACAGACGCACAAATTACTATGACTATATTATGGCTAAGATGATGCATGAGTGACACACAATCATATGAACCTGTGAAGTTGTAATGGAATGTATGACTAATAGTTACGTATTCATTGAAGGTATGTGACGTCATATCGTAGGCGGGTCATGTGACGTCATTTGGGAGCATATAGGCGTCCTGAAGAATGTAGCATCTCCGGGAATTTTGTTAATCGGTATGGGAAAGCAATTGTTCAGTTATATTGTGGCAGTCAGTATTATTGGTGGAGGAAACCTGAGTACCTATAGAAAACCTTCCGGCGCACATAACTGACAAACTTTATCACATAAATGTTACCGAGTACACCTCGCCATGACCGAGATTCGGACTTACAGCTGGTGAAAGGCATTGATTGCATTGGAAATTGCAACTCCAACTACCATATGATCACGACCACGACGACACCCTCTTTATGACAAGTAATTAAAATGTTAATGAAATAAATACCGAATAATGTCTCCCAGAAACAATAAACCTCTCATATTTATAATAATATTGTGGTGATTGACGTGCAACTTTAACAGTTGATATGTTTTACAAATACCAATTGGGATTATCAGAGGAGATAATCTATCTGTGACCTAATCATCCATTGCAGGTGAAATTGGAGCTAAATGACGAGCTAACTGCTTTGTATATCATGATAACATTGTTTAAAGCCCATCCTGAATAGCTCGAGATTCAACATCCAAATTGTGGATATTAAGTATCTTGGTTAGTATATAATTATCTTCATTTCTGTCATATTCTCTATCCAATTATCTAATTGTTCAAAATTGCATGAACATGTATCGGATGAATTGAATTAGTCCCTACAAATCAGGGTAGCTGCCCTCCCAAGTTAGTGTTTCTGTCCATCCATCCATTTTGTTCTGGGGATTTTATTGACAAGAAACCACATATTTGTATCTCCTCGGTATCTGAGTCTAGTTTGTTTTGTTTGCGATCAGATTCATCTGTAGATTTATATTGATTGCCTGTTTGGTCCTGATCGTCTTCGTGTAATGACGTATAATTGTGGACCAATGGTTAATTCCTATTATCATTTGGTGGTGGTCTTGGAACTCTCCTCATAGCTTATGAACGTGTTTTAGTCGTGAGACATTTACTCGTGCTCCTCATTTGTCATTCAGGTTCGTATTATATATGTGCCATTAAGAGCTTTCTTTTATGATGTCACCCATTTTATTTCTAACTTTTTTCGACCAAGTGCTATATTATACTACATGATACGACATGTTGAGTCCTGTGATGCTTAGTCGTATTTCTTTCATGCTTTGGGGAAATACTATATCATTTTGATGCTTGATTGATACTAGGAGCCTTTATTACTATAGAAAGAAGTTAATTCCACTAACCTTTATTTTCTGGCAATATGCCCATAAATATTGAGCCCATATTTAGCCAAAATGGAATTATGTTGTTAACAATTCCATTTGTTTGGGGATGAAAACTACTTGAACGTAATCGTTTGACCTCTATTAATGCACATAGAGATGAAACAACTTCTGATGTAAAGCCTAGACATCGATCTGACAAACTCCAGTTAAAGAAATCATTATACAGAATGCTTGCTACAATTCGTAAAGCCCTTTTTCTTGTTCAGTTGGTGGGTACGATCACCATGATAAATAATATCTTTATTATATCACTGTTGTTATCGCCATCGTAGAAGTATATTATTTGATATTTGCCATCGGATAGTCAAACAAGGTTCGTATGATACGCGTGAATCGTGAAGACTTGAATAACCAAATAAACGTGAAATTATGTGACCTCCTCCATGATGCTAAATCATGATGCCAAACAGATGTAGGCAATAACATAATCATCCTTTTAAAATTGTCATTTTAATCATACTTGCAAATAAAATTTACTGGCTAATCATTTACAGAATAGAGTTTGTATTAGCTTAAGCATATTTTATTAATTAATAAATATAGTACAATAGCATACATTGTAATATGATACAATACACATAATTAAAATGCTTCGAAAACAAGCTTAGAAAAATTTATATTAATTCGTATCCCTGGTATATCTCTTTACAATAATCAAACTGGTCTCGATGTTCATACAATATCAAATTTTAAATTAAAGGGAACACTGTTATTTTGAATAGATATAAATGTGAAATTTTCCAATTAGATAGAAGAATTAAGTGATGAAAGAGTAGTGCACAAGAGAGAGAAAAAAAAAAGAAATAATGAAAGAGAGTGAGAGAAAAAAACCAAAAGACCTTAAGGTGAGAATCGCTTACTACAGATAATAAATTGTTGAACTGCTATAAATAATTCGACGTTTTGGTTGGGTGCAAGTTTGGGTGATCCAAAAAGAAGTGTTTCTGTTGTTATGTTTACGGGTACATTAATAGGATTTATATACATTTGCCTTTGTGCAGTGTATCGCACACAGTGAAATAAATAATAAGCAGATTCGGTTAAAACACAAATACAGTTAGGGGAGTCGACAATGTTCTTACTGTGTAAATGTTGGTTTAGAGAGGAACACTGCATTCGTAATCTGGAATGGAGAATTTGCCCAAGGCGACTACCAGTATAATAATAAAATGGTTTTGAAGATATATTTGATTTTAGAGAATACTTCAAGGCTTGAATGGATGGACTTAGTCTAATATTATCTGGTTGTAAGTTCCACAGTCGAACGGAAGATGGAATGAAGAAATTGTAATGCAGTGAGGTTCGTATACGGACAACGGGAAGAGCAGAAGCATTGCATGTGTAATAATCGTGTATATTTGCAAATGCTTGCGGTACTAAGTAGCTTATGTGGTGTGGCGTAATTTGTTTTGTCGTTTTGTAAATTTGAACAAGTTTATGTTTTTCTCTTCGATCTTTAAGTTTTTCTCAGCCTGTTTCCATGTAAAGGTTATTAAGTGAAACGAGTCTAGTGCCCCCAGTAACGTTTCTGGAAGCTTCTAGTTGAACATTATCAATTTTTTAAATTAAGTGATATACTCATGTTATCCCATATTACATCAGCGTATTCTAATAGGGGTCTGACAAATGTAAAATATATTTTTGAAGAGTATTTTGGTCTAATATTTTTTTTTTTAGGATATTGATCCTCTTGTAAGCTTTTTTGTTATCATGTCAATGTGTTTTCCCAAGTCCCGTTGCCTGAAATAACTAGTCCAAGATGTTTGTGTTCTGAAACAGTAGAAATGTCATTGTTGTCCATGTAGAGTGGGGGATGATTCTGTTTGTCGATTTTTTTTAGAAATAGTCATGGTTTCCGTTTTTTGAGCATTGAATGTAACCAACCATTGTGTTGCCCAGTCATGGATTTTTGTCAAGTCGTTATTTAGAGAGTCTGCCATTTCATTTGGGTCATCTACAATTAGGTATAAAATAGTATCGTCAGCAAACAGTTTTATTGTCGATTGCATATCTGTCACAATGTCGTTTATAAAATCATAAATAGAAGAGGATCCAATATTGAACCCTGATTTAATATTACGCCATTGGGAACTGAAATTATTTATTAAAACTCTCTGTTTTCTAGTTGATAAGTAATTTTTTATCCACGATAGTAAAGGACCTTGTATTCCTATCGATTATATTTGTGCTAGTAATCCAATATGCCAAACTCTGTCGAAAGCTTTGCTAATATCGCAAAATAGTACCCTTATTTCTTTCCCTTCATCTAAAGCTTTCCCAAATTCATTGGTTTTAAATAACAGCTGATTAATAGCTGAATCAATCACCCCTAGTGAAGCCAGATTGGTTTGGAGTATTGATGCAATATGCCAGTAAGTAATTGTGGATGTATTAATAAACGCATCTCTCCATTATCTTTCCTACAATAGTAATAAGTGATATTGGTCAATATTTTTTTACATTACAAGAGGAGTTCTTTTTGAAGACCGGCGTTACATTTGCAAATTTCCACTCAGTAGGAAATATACTTGTGGATAATGAACGATTAAAAGGTTTACATAGAGGATCCTTTAAAATGGGTGAAGGTTCTTTAAGAAGTCTTAGGTTGAGCATGTCAGCACCTGTCGTTTTTTTAAGTATCTAATGTTTTTATTATTATGTCATCAACGTCAGTCTCAGTAATTATTATCTGTCTACGTTTTTCGTATAAGGGGCCATCAAGATCAGGAGGAATGAGGTAATCATCGTTTATGTTTGATTGATCACAAAAGAAGTCGTTGAACATTTCATATTTTTTCGCATCGTCATCAATTATGTCATCGTCGGTCTGAATTGGGAGATGGAACGGTTATTTGACTCGCCAAGTAGGCTCTTTAGAAGATTCCACCAGTTTGTTTCTTCCAGTTGTTTCAGTGTGATTTTTTTCAGAAATACTTGAATAATATTTGGTTCGTCTTTTTGGCTCGTTTATGAATTTTTTTTTTTTTTTTGCGTTTCATTTGTTTTTTATGGCGGTTGTTAACCAGGGTGGGTTATCTTTCCTGATATAAATAATTATATTAGGAATTGTGGCGTTGGCTATATCAGTAATTGTTTGTCTTATACTACATGTAATGAAGTCGATATCATAACCAGTAAACATGGAGTCCCAGTCTATAGTTGAACGTTTTTATCTATAGGAGATATAATCACCTCTATCGTATAGGACAATTTTTCGTCTAATAATAGTAGAACGTACGATATAATGATTAATAAATAATAGGTAAATGTCAACGTGTTTGGTTTAACAATGGGGCTCCGACCTCTGAGAATACAATATTACGGTGGTCATTAACTATTAACAGGTCCAAAGTAGATGAGCTATGCTCAGCAATATAAGTCGATTCATCAATAAAGCTGGTAAAAACTTATTGAGTTAACAGTGATCTTATCTTATTATTAGTATTATGATTTAATTGGTTATTGTTAAAATCTCCAACAATGGTCATATCATGATTACTGTTTAATGCAAGATCAATTGATTGTTCAATATCCAGCCACGATTGTGACCCACTGTCGGAGGGGGGAATATAAAAGATTCCATGTAAGTACTTTTTGTTTTTATGTTTAATTTCTATCCAAAGACATTCCAAATTATCGATTCGCAAGTCAGATCTGATAATACAATTAATGTGTTCCTTAATATAGACAATAACTCCACCTCCCGTCTTATTTTGTCTGTCTCGTCGGAATGGGGGTAATTTATAACCCGGACGTTTTAACGTTTCGTCATTAACGATCGCCTTTAGCCAACGCTCAGTAAAAGAAAATATGCCATAACAACAATATCCGGCTGTAATTATATCTAATTTTGGAACAATAGTTTGTATGTTTAAATGAAGAAATGAGACATTATTTTTGAAAACACGGCTAACACTACGAGATGATTCCGAAAGGGAAGGACCTGAATTTTGTTCGACACCCGATATAATCAAGAGAATGCACAAAACTGTGCAAAAGTAGGCAAAGTTATTAAGGCATATCGACGTCCGATTCTGCTTTAATATATGTTGTGTGCATTTGTTCTCATAAGGGGAGTTGCTTTCGTTTAGAAGAGGAACGTAAAACAACACAATAGCAATCGGCAATACCCGTAAACCGTGAATGCCAAACAGACTAACACACAATACATCTAAATAACTAAGTCTCTTTCGCTTTATAGGAGTACGTGAAGCAGAATAATGATGACCGAAGCTTCCTCTGTATTGAGTTACATCAATATTTATATTAAGTAATACCCGTGTTTCTCAAAAATTCAAGATAGGAAGTCTCGGTCATTTTATTTGATACTAAGTAGGTCGCGATGTCTACCTTACAGTCAGTACAAGTGAAGAGTGGTGCAGTTGAAGGCAAGAAATAAATTTTAATTTTGATATAAAAGTAAATATTAAAAAAGGGTTTGTATTGATATGTCGATTAGTTTTCACGGAGTACAACAGTTACCCCATAAATAAATATGAAACATAATAACTGAAAGAGATAGCAATACAAAAACCAAGCTAAGCTAAGTCAAATGTCATCATTTCGTTACAGTTTCAATATCATCAGCTACACTTTTATCGACGCCAACAGATAACAGTCCAGTAGAAGTGGTTTTAAATAGAGATCAAACATTGTCTTGTACAACGAACGCTGGACGGCCATCAAGTAGAATACAGTGGTATTTATCTACCACAAATATAACTACTTCAGCTTCACCACAACCTGATATTTGTAACACCGACTGTAGTGATGACAAAGTTATATCATCTAGTGTACTAACGTATACAGGGAATATAAATGATGACGGCAAGATATTATACTGTACAGCTGTTAACATAGAGGGACAGGAGGAAGTTAGATCTTCTGACAAGACGATTGTCATCTGGTGTAAGCATTATTAAGTACATAATTGACTACATTAATGTAGATGGATATGTTTTCATAATTTTAATGTCCATCAGTATTTGCACATATAGTGCGGTCTCTGTTTTATACTACGATACAAACATTGTATAAAAAGGAACAATCTCAAAGCCCTCATCAAACCTACCATGGTAGACATATTCTTTCTTATTAATTTAATGAGTTGAGACAATACGGTTTGTTTAATAGTTTATTTGTTTGGAGCAGACCACTCCCCAATATATGTTGCACTCCCCTATCTTTCATAGACACTAGATAAATAGTAAATATATGGGAAAACAATCTGAAAATATTAAAGTTCATTTTTATATTGTTGATAACTATATATCCAAGGTTTAGTTTACCTTTGAGTACACTACACACTGCATTTTGTATTTTCATTCTAAAACATATGATTTAGAAACATACTTTGTTGTGTATGTCCTTGTCACATATTTCATAAAACTTATGAATGCTTGATTGATTGATTGATTGATTGATTGATTGATTAATTGATTGATTGATTGATTGATTAATTGATTGATTGCTTTTTGGTGTCTAACGCCACTTTCAGCAATATTTCAGCTATATCATGGCGACCAATTCTAGTGGTGGAAGAAGCCGGAGTACCCAGAGAGAAGCACCGACCATGGGCAAGCAACTGGTAAACTGTATCACTTGCGGCTGTGAGTAGAGTGCACCCTTTTAGTAATTTGCAAAACCGGGCGCGAACCCACGCCATATTGGTGATAGGCTTGTATGAGTTGTTAGGTAATCCAACTACCTAACTCATTGAGTCACCCAGGCCCTCATAAAACTCATGAATATATTGAAATGTTAAATGCAACAGAACTCATGTAAGGCTTTTGTATATGGACATATTTTGCTCTTTTATGAATGTAAGCTATTTATCGTGGATATGTGTTTCATGTAGGAAATAGAGTCGTGCAAAATGCAGCATTATTTACCCATTCTTTTCTTTTTCGTTGCCGAATAACTCTTAGCGATTGCGATAAAATAGTCTAGAAATTGTATAGCATATCGAATTTGTAGAAAATCAAACAAATATTCAATAATATTATAAATCGCGAAGTATACCCAAACGCATAGATTTTATCCCCTAGAAATCATTAAAGTGTGTTCTAATTTTACTGTATGCAGTTTCAATATTGATTGAAAACACATTTTCAAGATTTCAAAATTCTAGATTTGTTTACACGAATATGGATCAGACAGTTCAATTTCCACTAATAGTATTGGTTTTGAGCTAGTAATTATGTCTTTATTTCTATTTGAATACCTAGAGGGTTTCTGAAAATGACCCCAAGCTGTGTACGTTAACTGAAATCCGAATACCCCAGAGTATGTAGCATTTAGCCAACGACAATCTGATATTATTTGTTCCGTACAAATGTCATGGTAAAAAAGTAAATTATATTGCTACTTCGAAAGATGTCTTTGCAATAAATATGGCAATTATTCATGAGTAGGTAAGGAGACGTATAAAAGAATGTTGCAAGATTGACACATAATGTATATGCAAATAGTGATTATCGGTAGATCACACGTGACACAAATGAGTAGAAAATTCAGGTATGCATTGGTAGTATTGACATTTTGTAGCAACGTCCAGATTTTAAGTGGACACAGTCTCAAAATGATTTAATTTTCATGATAGCACTAGTTTTTAGCGGAAATTCTACAGATCAGGATCGACGAAAGGTCACATAGAGTGGTAGGCCATGTATCAATACTCCAACTCAAACTCCGTCCACCCGTTTATTGGCTGAACCTTACAGAAACTATAGTTTAAAGGCAGACCTATGCAACGTAAAATACTAACATAAAGAGTTGTTTGAGACGAACAACGAAAGTACCCATACAGTATGCGTGGCTATTGACTTCGTTAACTGAAAGAAAATTAACTTATTAACATGGCTATTCAAATAGAAAGTCTGTAGCAAGTAACGGGGAGAAATCTATTCCACGAGAATAGTTCCCTGGAAATGGTTTTAAACTGGTATAGTTGCTGTCGCAAGGAATATTCAACTTCTGCCAAGATTAGGCATACACTGTTCAAAAATATTAAACAGTAATCATCCACTCAAAATATAGCATTTTCATGTTTTGGACTAAAAGGATAATTTTAGTGTTTATATATTTCTCCCCGCCCATAAGAACCTTATAACAATAAAGCATGTATGGCCATACGTCAATCATGTCTTGCATATCTACGTAAAATTGACAATTTAAAGAGTAATCCTCTACAATATTAATAAGTGAATTAGAATTAATCTCAGAAGACAGTTCACAAAAATCTACTCATCAATTGAATTGATCGCAGTGCAATACTCTGTAATAACCTCTGTATTTTGATATCTCCATTCAAGTTCTACATATATTTCAGATGGTCCAAATCAGGTCATAATCACACCATCAACCCAATTATATACGTTAAATGAGACAGACAATCTGAATCAATTCCAGTGTACTGCTGACTGTAGACCTGTTTGTACAATGACATGGAGTGGACCTAATCTTCCTGCTGGGACCAAATCTGTACTTAGCTTACATAACATAAACAAGAATCAGGCTGTGAACTATCAGTGCACAGCTAGTAATTACGTCAGTAGTAAGACATCTGTTGTAGTAAATATTGTTGTTCAGTGTAAGTATTGGGTACGCGAGTGAGTTAATATTATTTAGCGTTTGTTTTGCCAGCTATGTCATGACGACAGCACTTTACAATCGACGGGATGGTGACGATGTCGGGTTTTTTCTAAACCAACACACTTAGTTGGATATTTCATAGTGCTAGCATTCTGAAGTAACAGCCCACGAATAAACATGTCGGTCCAATCTGAAATATTCCAAGCCAACCAATCATTGCTTTTACTCCATAATGCTACGTGTTTATCGGAGAAGCAACAAATACCAATGTTATAGTATTTGGTTTGGCCTGCGCGCAAACATGTACCCCACCTATCTGGTTCCAAACAATACATGCAGTTATCTCACTTGAAGAATTATTCTTTCGCAATATGGGATTCAAACAATTATATACAACCCATCAGATACAAAACTTATATATGTATGTGATAAAATAAAAACGTAGATATCACATTTAGTAGGCAGGACACCTCAGATGCAAAATGTATATATATATATGATAAAATAAAAGCGTAGAAATCAAATGTATTGTTCACGACGGGTTTATGGAATATCATTCATTATGTACCCTCGATGTCAACAGATGATTGACAGGTCAAATAACTTTTCATCAGTAACACTTATGCAATAGCTTAAATATTCTTACGGCAACGAACCTGCTTTTTTGTATCCTTTGTAGATGGTCCGAATCTTATCAGTATTACACCATCAACACAGTCTTACACATTAAAGGAGACAGAAAATCTTAATCAAATCCAGTGTACTGCTGACTGTAGACCTGTTTGTACAATGACATGGAGTGGACCTAATCTTCCTGCTGGTACTACATCTGTACTTAACCAACAGAACATAAGCAGGAATCAGGCAGGGAACTATCAGTGTACAGCTAGTAATGACATTGTTTCTATTATGTCTGTTATAGTAACGATAAGTGTTAACTGTAAGTATTACGATAGACCAGTATACCATAAATGAGTGTATATGGTGTATGTTATAGTTACCATATTTGTCAATTGTAAGTATTACGGTAGACAATAATATTATTAAATCTAGGTTTTCTATTGCATATTCAGTGAGAAAATGTATTGTCAAGTTGTCCTGCTAATTTAACAATGTATCATAAAATGCTTTTCATCGTCGATAAACTTACAAGGATATTGTTTTCTGTGTATATTAAGAAGCATAACCATCTTTGAATCATCAATCTGTGGTAACTAATTCTTAGTTTACTTATTAGTTTTACTTTTCCGAAATTAAAATATTCAAACAGATTTGATAAATTTTATTCATTTTCATCTAATTCGGTTTTCTATCTGTCCTCCGATTTCCTCCACCAATAAAAGTGACCGATATATATCTGAAATATTACTACGATTCTCTGGTATCGAAGTGCGGGCATGTATATGTGTGCTAAGGGTGTCGATGTTCCGCCTCTTTCTACGATTTATCAATTGGATTTCTGATTTTGTGTGTGGTATATTTTTGCTCTTCATTTTTGTACAATGATAATGTAAATCATGATTTAATTAGATTTGATATTAAAGAACGCATACCATTTCTTCTGACTTCTTCAAACTATATGCATCTTTTTGAAATCTCCTCGACGACACGAAAGTCAGTTTGGTGTTTCCATGTTGCTTTTAATCTCATCAAATCCTAAAATTAAGATGGCTACCGTTGCAAATGCTAGCTTCAGATAACTCTTTATTATATGACGTCAATGGTTTGCGGTTTTACTATGTCACAGGTCTGTCGTAGTCTTTGTCTGTTTGCAGACACAACGGGTTCTTTTGTTGTAGTTCAGCAATGTGGACATTTTTTTTTAACAATTAAATCCTTAGAAAAATTCATTTGAAAAACAAATAACAGCGTTACTGTGTCACTATTAGTGGCTTTTTTTTCATCCAATTTTAAATTGATCTTTTTGTAAAATGGTCATCTTTATTTATAAGTGACTGGTCATTAAAATGGCTATTTTATTTGGAAAAGGGGTATTAGAGGGACTGAAAATTCCGAAATTTGCATATTTGGAAGGCATCTAGAATTTCATTTCTCGTCCAATTTGTATGTGAAATTGTGTTGAGAGCTCCTGGTAGTGCTTCGACAAATATCCTTTATCTATTAATGCTGATGAGATAAAGGCAACCAAATACGTTAAACCATTATCAAATTCCTAAATTTTAACGTTTTTTTCTTTATCCCACTGTAATGCAATTTTTGTTTTGCAAAGTGCTCATGTAATGGATTATTGATGAGTCAATAGTGCACACGAACTATTTCATTTTGGGAAAATGGCTAGATGTAAAAGGGACATAAATTCCGAAATTTCGCATTTTTGGAAGGTATGCATTTCTTTTTACTCATTTTTATTTGAATGCATTATAACAAGGGCTTCCGTTATTAGGCCAGTGAATTTTTAGCTACACCTGGTGTGCGTTCAACATCGTAGCTGCTAGGTTAAGCTACGTAGATAAATCGTATTGAACGGAAGGCTAGCTTAGCCGCTACGTAGCTCTAGCTTTTGAATCCAAGATGGCGGCAAAAACTAAATTTAATTTCGTAAGGCAAAAATAGTGGTATCGCAGGAAGTGGCAACGCTTTTAATACGGGTGATGATTTATTAAGGTAATTAGACAAATACGATTAGTTAAAATGTTCCAAGAAATTATTCTATATGATTGGCGCCATATTTGCTAGCACTGCTACGTAGCTAATCGTTCAATAACATCATGGCTATTTTACCTAGGCTAGCTGCTACGATATTGAACGCAACCCTGGTTGCAATGAAACTAGTACAACTAGAAGCCCTCCTAACGAACATGTACCTTTTGTTTCTCCTGTATTGCACAGTTGATGTATAATCAATTAGCATCCAAAATCCACCAACATCTGTCGACATCACATGTTTCATAATACACTACTCCGTACACCTCTGTTCCATAATCTACCTCGTTCTTCCACATGAATAACCATTCCGTAAAAATAATTAAAAAAATACTGGCTGAGAGTATTTATTATGGTAATCAGATTCCCCGTCTCTTTGTAGACTATTAGTCCTAGAGGGTACCGACCACTCAGTAGTGAGTACTACGACACTGACATGAATTTTGCAGAAATACTGTAATTAATATTAAAGCTAAAATGAATCTTCCTCGAACATAGGTAACGACAGCCGATTTCGATTATCCTGTTATGGCCCTTTCTGTCTTGATTTCTGGATTTCTTATCTTTTGACCATGAGCGTAAATATTATCACAGAAATGCATCGTGAGAACTGAATCAAATCATCAAATATAAACGTTTTTATTACTTAACACAAGTTCTACGACAAATACATTTTCAAATCTCTTACACTTGTCAGGCCTTACTCGCTCAGGAATTCTAAAATTTGTTGTGACTTACAACAAACCACCGGACACAATTAGTATAGTTACTATCTCGATGACAACATATTTTAAGTCATCATCTCTGCATTCGGATGCCCTTTGCAATCAACATTTGTTTCAACATACTTTCTCTTATTATTATATCTAGATATTCATCATTTATTGATGAAAACGTTAGTTCACTTAGTCAAAGTTGAAACACAAGACATTTGTGTTTTCCTTTTGTACGTTTTTTTACCATTGTGTTGTCTGTTCCTCGCTATACGGATTCTGATTATCCCTTTGGTATCTTCAAACTATTATTCAATGGTCAACATGCTCAGTTTCCGGAAGTTGTCAATGCATGATCATGCAATGAAAAATAAATTAGTGAAAAAGTATGAAAAAAGTGACAAAGTATGACCATACAATAAAACATATGATAATATAATGAAACATTTTTACCTACGACAGCTATGGTGGTCCATATCTGAAAATTAAAAATGTAAATAATTATACACCTTATCACTAAGATAGGCTTACGTTTATCTGATTTCTTTTGCCGTGAAATTTATCATTTTGAAATTTACTTTTTCATTATGTTAATTAGGAACCTAGAGGAAATAAGTTATCTTGTATTATTCCCGTAATTAGACATTAATACCGTAAAATGTAGATTTAGTGCTTTAATTTTAGAACCACTTAGTTCGGTTAAGGAAGACGTGTCAATTGTGGATTTGACGGTCGCAAATGCCGTTTTACTGGCGACGCGAAGCCGAGTCAGTAAAACAGCTATTTGCGACCGTCAAATCCACAATTGACACCGACAACTCTTCGAATACAGTACTGTTATTCCTATTCTGATGAAAAATTCCCAACGTGTGCACACTAGTTTGAAAATATACAAATAAATGACGAAATATATGCACTTTTCAAATTCCTTCCACTAAAAAAATAGTAATGAAAACGTGAAATCCTACATGTCATGTGTACAACACTACACAAACATATTTAAAATGCCTACCCTGAAAGCTTATTTTAGTTAAAGTCTATCTAACTTGAAGTTTACACGAAGCCAAATGACGTCTGATCTTTATATTTTAAACTGGAAGTCTTCATATGACGTCACGTTGTTTATGTGCCAAAGTCGTTAGACAATATTTCCCGGAATTTAATTTTTTGTGATTTTTAGACCCAGGGATATGCATTGATACATTTGTATGTTCAGTATTGCATTAGAATGGATAGTAAACTCGATTTGCGACCATCGAATCTCCAATTGATGCCGTGCAATTTTCAAATGCAATACAGTTATCTCCTAAATAGGCCGTCAGCGTCAAATTCATAGTCGGAAATATCTGGGTCAGCCATATTGTTTACAAATAAGTTCAATCGGCGTAGGAATATTACATTCCTTCAGGCCTGTCAACTGCAGATTTGACGGCTTTCGATAGCCAATGAAAATACGCGTTACATTATAATTGCATTATAATCCATTATATACAAATCGAACAACGATGACGATAGCGACACATCATCAATTCCTTAATGTCGTCATCATTATCATATCTAAAGTATTTGTATCAATGTCATAGTATTACATGGCAGGGAACTGACAGGAGAACGTATGTATAATTGTCTAATATAATAATTAGCTTACTATGGTGTATAATGAGCACTTTAGATAAATAGCGAGTTGTTTATCAGATAATATAGGGATAATGGTGTCGATGAAAATGTCATGTCATAAAAATAAAGCATATATCGCCATACATCAATAAGTTCTTATAAAATCTACATAAAATTGAAAGTTGAGAGAATAATCTTCAACAGTATTATCAACCTAATTAGAATGATATAATTTGGAAAACTCCAGAAGTCAGTTAACACAAATCTACCCATCAATTGACTTGTCCTTAATACAATTCTCTGTAATAACCCCTGTATTTAGATATTTCCATTCAAGTTCTACATATTTTTCAGATGGCCCTAAAATGGTCATCATCACACCATCAACTCATTCTTACGTATTAAAGGAAACATAAAATCTTAATCAAATCCAGTGTACTGCTGACTGTAGACCTGTTTGTACAATGACATGGAGTGGACCTAATCTTCCTGCTGGTACCACATCTGTACTTAACCTGCAGAACATAAACAGGAATCAGGCAGGGAACTATCAGTGTACAGCTAATAATGACGTCAGTAGTAAGACATCTGGACTGGGTTGCTAAAAAAACTGGTTAATTTTATCCATTAGTTAGGCTAACTAATGGATAAAATTGCTAACCAGTGGTACCGTATCCGGTGGACAATTTTACGTTGTTCAACCATTGGATAGTGCTGTGGTTAACTAACCAGTGGTTAAGTAGCTTAACCAGTGGATAGTATCCCATAATTCCATAGTATTCTTTGTAAAACAATGTCAGAAATCGTTTGCTCAACAAAAAAAAAGACAGAGAAGTGAAAATTTCTCCAAGGCTGACTTGGTTTGCTTATGTGAGCTTGTGGAGAAAACATAACCATAATAAGGTCAAAACAAACGAGTGTTATAACAAATGCAGAGAAGGCAAAAGTGTGGAAAGAGATCACAGACTGTGAATGCAAGGGTGGGTGGGCAAAAAAAAAGACCGGTAGAGCAAATCAAGGAAAAAAGGGGAAAAGTATGTTCTACGGCAAAGTTGGAGGCTGAAGTAAATAGTATGAGCCTCAATCAGACAGTAGAAGGTCCAGTTTTCCAGCGCCAAGTGAAGTGACACAAAAAATCATAGAACTTCACACCGATGCACTAAAGACATATGAGAATAGCAAAGGCAGGGGCGGATCCAGGATTTCAAGTTAGGGGAGCGTACTTTAAAAAATCGCGCCGAGCGGCGGGAGGCGCGAAAAATGTTGGGGTATTTCGTGTGAAAAATCACGATTTTACGCATAAAAATCATTATTTTTCCAATTTTAGGCTGGGGCGCGCAGCGGGTGCGCCCCCCCCCCGGATCCGCCCCTGAAAGGGAGAGTCTTTTTACATTTACTCTGTACTTTCCAAGAAATTAATATGTCAGTCATGGATATACCATCAATTTTCATTATTCATTATTCAAAAAACACAGGTACTTTTATAAAGCAAAATAATGAATTCATCTTGCATCCCTTTCTAGCCAACTATATACACCCGTTCAAAATTTGCAAATACGGGATACACATTCACTACTTTAAGGGTATTTGTTGATCCCTCTTTACTGGTTTTTGAAGTCTATATGTAGCTGCGGCTTGCCATTTCTTAGAATTATATTTAGACCAATAAAAAAGTGCATAGTTAACAAGAACAATTATTTTAAGATATTTATTATTGTCGATCAGTCTATATATGGTACATGGTTTCAAAGAAAAAAAATTGAAGGCGTTTTTAAACGGATTTTGATGATTTTTTAACCAGAAGGCGTTGCAATTTCTAAGCATAATCTTGTTTCGGATAGTTTTCATTTTCTGGTGATTTACACTTTAATTTGTTTTAAAATCCAATTTACAATGTACATATATATGTATTTTCTAATAAAAGTGGAATCCTAAAATAACATCAAATTATTTAAACCACAGGAACACGAAAAGTGGAGTTGGTTGCCAGTTATCTTATACGTTATAACATTCCTGTTATTTATATTTGAAGACCTGTATATTTCATAGAATAGGTATCGAACGGAAAAGAGGGTTAAATAACTTAAGATTACAAATTACATGTGTGATCAAACACACCCTGTACATTTTTAGAATAGTACCCCTTCCAATTAACAAAGGTGTACGTAGTCTAAGGGTGGTGCCTGTATTTCTATCATGTGTGCAGTCAATTGCCCCTACAGCGCCAAGAAAATAGACAATGTCATAAAACCCTGTTTTAAGTCTGTTTCTCTGAAAATCTGTAGAGGGCCAGGTGATATATTGTCCAGATATATCACACAGAGCATTAGAGACATCTCTTACTGCCCTCGAGACACTTGAAATATGATATCCCATTGTATCACCGATTACTCTCATCGGATTCTCTGGTGCAAGGTAATATCTCAGGGCAAGCTTTAATTGTATGTCTACTTGTATGGCATGAGACCGAATAGTTGGTCTGCACAATTGTGGCTCTATAGATTGATTTGATTTGATTTTTGGTGTTTAACGCCATTTTCGACAATATTTCAGCTATATCATGGCGACCAGTTTTTGTGGTGGAAGAGGTGCGGAGTACCCGGAGAGAACCACCGACCACGAGCAAATAACTGGTAAACTTTATTACTTGCGGCTGCGAGTCAAGTGCATCCTTTTTTGTAATTTACAAAGCCGGGCGCGAACTCACGCTGTATTGGTGATAGGCTTGTATGAGATGTTAGGTATTCCAACTACCTAACTCATGGAGCCACCCGGGCCCTGTGTCTCTATAATCTAAATCTATTCCGGAATTATCTATCATCAAAATCCAACTCAATATGCCGATACACTCTTTCTTTTTGCTGTCGTCTTGCCATATTTAACCAATGGTTAAATATTTATCCGGCCAAATTTGAGGGGTTAACTTTATCCACTGGATAAGACATTTTATCCAGTTGATAAAATTTGAGCAACAAAAATTAACCGGTGGTTAAATTTATCCATTGGATAACTAGATTTAACCAGTCGATAACACTAACCAACGGTTTGAGCAACCCAGTCCTGCTGTAGTAAATGTTGTTGTTCAGTGTATTAGATATGCACTATTATCGCATATTTGTACGTAAAGCATACCTTTTTCCATGTGTGATAAACGAAAAAGTGCTCGATCCATATCAGTGATCGCAGTAAATAACAAGTTTTTGTTTTGCCCTGTGTCTATGACGTCATTGTGACGCGTAAGCAAACATGACAGACGAGGAAGCATACAACAAACCAATACAGCAGAGATGAAGAATGTCAATGCAAATGGTAGAACTGATGGTGGCATAAGGGTATTAAAGGATGGGCTATCACCAGTGGGAGAACCCATCATCCCGAATATATTGGAGTCGAGATGAACATGCACCTTGGAAGAATTTTTTCAGCGAGCACGTAATCCAAACAGGATTACACACTGATCCATTGAAATGCATCCAAGCTTCCATCATTAGATATCTTGGCAATGGCGAATGTTGATATTCACACTATAATCTCGACTATTGAAATGTATGAAAATAGAACAGTTACTAAAATTTCCGTCAATAAGCACTCTCTCCAGACAATGTTTACTAATAATAACTATGTTCATCAAACCGGTATCGCTTTGGTTCCCACAATGCCCAACTTCAGAATACCACTATTGTCATGACCACATACCCAGGGAAATGTGACAGTAGATTTGTATATCATAACAGATAAGAATTAAGCCTCTGAATTATATTGAAAAGTGATGTTTAATAGCTGTGATAAATACGGTGAATTATATTGTTCCCTTTTACACGTTATTATCCCCTTGCCAACGAAGTTGCGAAGGGATATAGTAACGCTACCGTCCGTCCCTCCTTTCGTGCACCCATCCGTCCGTCCGTAAAAGCATTGTGAACACTCTAGAATCAACATCCTTCAATGAGTTTTAACCAAGCTTACTGCATACTTAGTCCTTCAGAGAATCTGGACCCTTATTGATTTTCAAGGTCATAGGTCAAAGATCAAGGTCACCGCGTCAAATTTTTATCGCATAATATCCTTGTGAACACTCTAGAATCAACATCCTTCAATGGATTTTGACCAAACTTTGTATATTCTTAGTCCTCAAAAGAATGTGGAATCCTATTGATTTTCAAGGTGAAAGATCAAAAGCACCGCGTCAATTTTTAACCGCATAACATCCTTGTGAACACTCTGGAATCAACATCCTTCAATTGATTTTGACCAAACGTGGTACATACCTAGTCCTTAAGAGAATCTGGAACCCTTTTGATTTTCAAGGTCAAAGGTCAAGGTCACCGGGTCAAATTGTGTACCATGAAACATCCTTGTGAACACTCTAGAATAAATATCTTTCGATGGATTTTGACGAAACTTGGTACATATCTAATCCTTAAGAGAATTTGGAATCCTGCTGATTTGCAATGTCATAGGTCAAAGGTCAAGGTCACTGGGGTAATTTTTTAGGCGAGGGGATACACCACGTTTTGCGTTGCTCTTGTTTATTTTTAATTTATTTCAGTCATCGATCAATTTGTGATAAACATAATATGGATTAGGCACAGCCTACAGGCGATCATCGCATCTACGCATAGACATGTACATATATTTTACTAGTCTATGATTATGAGTCCACAGTCTCTTGAAGTTCCAAAAATAAAAATAAAATAAGAAAAACATGTTTTTCTTATTTGTTTTTTAGTTTTTGAAACTTCAAGTGACTGTGATGAGTCAAACGTCTATCATTTAAAAAAAAGTATCCATTCCATCGGTGGTCGTGCACAGGAGCTTGTTACGATTTTGTTTATCCCTCGACTATTCTAAAAAAATATATTTTTGTACACATCAGACATATGAGAGTAGTTGAGGGATAAAACAAATCGTAGCAAACCCCTGTGGGTCGTGTTGCTCGTGTGTGTTTATGTACATGTTTTGTAAATTAAATGAAAGTTCATAACGTTAAATTTTGACATGATTATTTGTAAAAATGTGGTTCAAAGTCCACCGAAATGTCAATGATATTGGAAAACAATTAATAGCTTTTATAAAGAAACATATCATCCTTTTCACGCACAAAGCAATTCATAACTCCGACAGAAAAGGCATAAAATATCGAATGCCTTACCCCCGTTGATCCACTTTTCTTGTTGTAAACAAATAATTTTGATCGGACAAATCGCCAGTTGATCAAAATGAAACAAGTAAGAGAAACCAGCTACCTCACGATCCTACGACCAACCCTGGAATACGCAGCATTTGTTTGTGATCCCATCACCCAAACCTTGATACAGACATTCGAAAATGCACAAAGAAGAGCTGCCCGCTTCGTCATAAATGATTACACCAGCAGAACACAAGGATGCGTGACAAGCATATTAACATCACTTGAGAGGCAGACTTTAGAACAAAGAGCAGGATAAGCAGACTCGTTATGATGTATAAGATCCAGCATCAACTCGAGGACATCGACCGGGATTTATACCTCAGACCTGGTGACAGCAGAACCAGAGGTCAACATAAGTTCTACCAGGAGAGGTCCAATTATGACACTCTCAGAAACTCCTTCCAAGGAACAGCACAAGAATGGAACCACCTACCAGACACCACAGTTGGGGCCAGCTCCATAGAGGAGTTCTGGGCTAACCCCCAACAATAGGTTAGCCACGCCAACCATTGTAAATAGTTTTAAGGGTTGGCAACTGAATCAATATTGTTTTAAAAAAAATTATCTTTATACTCCTACAATTGCTTGACATTTTTTTCTTTGTTTTGAAACCATGAGCGACATGATCAACGAAATCGTGTGACGACAGCTTTAGGGGCGAAACAAGAAGGTCTAACTATTGTCCATTTTTTAAATAAATTAATCGTTTCATGTACGGTTTCCTTTCTATTTTTTTTGGGGGGGGGGGTATTTTTAAACTGGATGGTTATTCTTTATTCAAATTAACACGCTGTTTCCTGTACTTCACTCTGTAATGATCATTTATGAAACATTAAGTATGTATTCTATAGAAATACATCTATTATGTTAATAGATACAACCTATGTGATAAAAAATGTTGTATCTAGTCAATATGTGACACAAGATGTACTTTAGTCGGAACTAACTTTCGTGACGTCATAGGTTAGGGAAACCCCAACGACGTCTTTGTAAACATTGCGGAATCTCCGTGAGGAAAATCTCAACGTACTCGAGATGTATCTTACTAATTTCAAATATTTATTTAAAACATCCACTTATAAAAAATCAAAATGAATAAAAAAAAATCAATTACAATTTTAAAAATATATCCATATGTACGGATATCAAAACACAGGAATCTGAAATTTTATCAATAAAATACGGTCAAACGTTGTAATTTACTATCCGCGTATCTTTACTATATATAGCATTGATAGTAAAGATACGCGGATTAAGAAATAATTCATGGCAGGCATAGAGTTGTGCAAATTTACACATGGGCTGGGCCTTTATACTTTAATTTTACCCCGAGCGATAGCGAGGGGTAAAATCTAAGAATATAAAGGTCCAGCCCATGTGTAAATTTGCACCACTCTATGTCTGCTATGAATTATTTCTATTCTAATAGGACAAATACGGTAATTTTTAACTTTTCGTGAACTGTATACACACGACATTTGGTAGCTGTTCCATTTACCTCTTTCGGAAATTTTTAATTATTTGCTTTTGAACGAGATATTTTAAAACAATAAAACAATATTTTAAAACGCTTACCTTAGAAACTTATTTTAGTTAAATTATATCAAACTTGAAGCGTACACAAAGCCAAATAACGTCTAATCTTTACGTTTCAAACTGGCAGTCTTCATATGACACCAATGACGTCATGTTGATTATGTTCCAAAGTCGTCAATAACATTTCGCGGATTTTCCCCAGTTTACAACCGTATGTGTGTTGTATGAGGCTCTCGTTGGGTATTTCTGCAATAGTATTCAGCGTCTAAAACAAACACGATGTCCAATAATAAGAATTATAAGGATTAATCACTGTGTTTTTAGGAAATTATGTATGTATAAGCTCCGGCAGCTCACTCACAAAATATCAAAGCGGGAGACACATGGAACGGCCAGATTTGTTGCGTACCGCACTTGCGCTAAGTATAGAGATATTGAGTAATATCGTGTGTGCCGTTTTACAGACGTCATATTAGAATAGTAAATTACAACGGTTGGCCGTATTTTATTGATAAAATGTCACATTCCTGTCATCAAAGCATCGTCTCTTTCAGTCCTTGCCTGAAAATAAGTGAATAAGCCTGTCACGACTTCAAAGCAGCCCTTTGGTTTTGCACAATTTCCAAGACATTATTTTCACATTGCTGGGAACTGCACCGTTCAATACATAAACAATTATTCGGCAACCAACTGTACATCGCCACCAAAGAAACGCAGGGCAATGATTGTTTACTGACAGTGACAGCGATCATGAATGAATGACGTGACGTAACAATACTTGTGCGACGTAATCTTAGGGGCGACACAAAAACAAAAAGGTCTAGCGATTGTCATTTTTTAAAATAAATTAATCGTTTCATGTCAGGAAGCTCTACGGATTGCTATTTTTTTTTGCTACTTTTAAACTGTACAGTTATTTTTTATTCTAATTAATAGGCTATTTCCAGTCATTCGCTCCGATTGTCCATTCTATGCTGAAACTTAGAAACCACTTCCGGTTGACATTGTTAGTATATTGATTCATCTCCTTACACACATGTTGCTGTTTAACTTGCATCTTGCGATCCTCGCTATTATAACATGGCATTTTCCATATCGGCCCTGGTATCATTCCCGACCCATATCTGCCCTCGGTTATCGCCTTGTGCAGATATGGGAATCTCTGGATGATAACAGGTCCGATATGGAAAAGACCATGTGATAATCTATATCTATCTAGCATTAAATATATATTCCATCGAAACATATGATTTAACCCATTGTATACAATACATAGAAATGCTTATGTCACTTTTAATAATAAAAGGAAAGAACTAATACAAAAGGGGAAAGGGGGAAATTGCATAAATTAATACCCCTGACTGCAGTAGAACTTATTTGGAACCAAAAGAACGACATTGACGCACACAATCCGCAAGCACGTTTAACATGTTGAAGCAAAATGTGCTTCAACCTTTTCGGAAGGTTTGGCGCATAATAAAATCATAACATGAAAGTAGAGGTTATTGATCATAAAAAGAACGAAAATGTAATAGCGTATTATATCCTGGATTAATCATTTTGGAAAACTCTGCAAATACAGTCAATTCCCATGTATGACATATATACTTAGTAATAATAGACAACTTTCAATCGGTACACGACGTAAAAGTTATCTGTTTGAAGGTATACGGTAACGACTGACAGCAGAAAATGAAGGTAGAAACAAATTATAACTATAGGCCCTTTCCTTTTTATGTAGCATGAATAAAATGAAAATAAAAAATCACAGACACCTTTTAATAAATTATAAAATATTAACCCTAAATAAAAGAATAAATGGACTGACTTTATTTGGATGTCATGTCAGTGGCATTATAATTATACTACAGCCGGTTCCACAGACAAGTAAGTAGTTTTATTTCAACCATTGCTGCTATTCAAGTAGCTAGAAATGGACGATAATCATCGTAAATGATAACACTCGACACTATCTAATTAATATAATAAATTTAGAGACAAAATTTTATTAATATTACACATTCAAATGTGACGATGGGGTCTACTTTTGCTATTGATTTCTGCATGTGTTCTGTGACTTGGGTTATAAGCTTCCTAAAAAACATGATATATATATATATATCCCTTTAAATAGACATTGATAAAGTCCCTCGGTGGGACGACAATTTTGTCATTCAACGAAGTGTTCAATTATTTATCACTTTGTTTTGTGTACTTGGTGTTGTTTTACAAACCATTTTAGAAGTTTTTCTATATTGGTAATTTCTTGTAAGTTTCCAGTATTGTCAAAGATATTGCTATTTAAGAAAAAAATCATGGAAGCCAGAATGTGCTTTGAGTTTTAACATGGGTTTGCGGATTTTATTAGTTTATCCCGAGTCGGAGTTAATTCGATTCTGATATGTCTAAGAATACAAATACGTTAGACGGTAATTTATATTTACGTTTATATACACAATGTATGCTGCCAAATTCGAGCAGACGATAATTCATCAACATGTACATTGATGACGGGAATGTCAGTCACATGCACAGACGCATGTGTTAATGAGATTATACCCAATCGATAAATCGCTCGTTTGTTTACAAAGTGACAGAAGGACGTCATGTTAGAATTATAATTATTATCATGTTTGTTCATGTTATATAATATGGTTGAGTGTATTTTTTGCTAATCAAGACAAGCCTTTATAGTGTTATTATATTGTTCTGTACTGTTGTATTTGTACTCACACAGTGTAAACCAACTCAACTGCCCACTGACTTAAAATAAATATAAATTAAACTATATAGCAATAGGAACTGTCAATATATATATTCATATATAAAGAAACCCAAAGGGAATAAATAGCGCAACTAAATTCGGTTGTGGGTACCTATATCTAACAGAGGAGCATATTAGTTTCAACTCTGATTAAACTGTATGGGAACTGTCAATTTCAATAGAAAATGTATCTAATATTAAAAACGAAGATATCAAATTTAGTGCACACGACGCGTTTCTAGAATGATCTTCACCCTTGAGTACGCTAAAAGACAAATGATTGGTAAGCCAAATAATATAAAACACTTTGTGAGCACGATCACCAAGGGCCTAAATAACATAGTTAAAAATTGGCTAAGGATACTAATGCTTGAGGAAGGGAACCTATGCTTTAATGATGATCACTTTAATTAAGAACAGTAAACATCGATAGTATGTATATATAATAAGCCATGTCTGCGTCAAAACACTGATAACTGAGGTGATGCTACCCTCTTGGAATAATAGTCCACAAACAGAGGTGATAATAAAAACGTAATTATATAAGTGTGCACGACCAGTTTCTGGAATAACCGTCAGTAGATTAAAAAGCAAAAGACCGGTTTGCTAAATAATTTAAGAGCAACAATACTGACGGCCAATTTCCATATTAAATATATCTAATAAACCATTAAAGTGCCTGAACACGACTAGAGGTCTGCTGATACCTTTCGGGACTAATAGTTCACCAGCAGAGGTATTCAGTAAGTACGAAGCCTTTCTGAAATAACGTTCATCAGGTACGCTCAAAATTTACAAATTGGTATGTAAAATTATTATTCATCAATATTACGTGTTTGTATTCTGTCATATCGACTTTTTGTTTCTTTTTCAGATGGTCCGAGACAGGCCATCATCACATCATCAACTCAGTCTTACACATTAAAGGGGACAGAAAATCTGAATAAAATCCAGTGTACTGCTGACTGTAGACCTGTCTGTACAATGACATGGAGTGGACTTAATCTTCCTACTGGTACCACATCTGTACTTAACCTACAGAACATAAACTGGAATCAGGCAGGAAACTATCAGTGTACATCTAGTAATGACGTCAGTAGGAAGACATCCGTTGTAGTAAATATTGTTGTTCAGTGTATGTATTATATATGTACTATTAGCTAACATTAAGTATATATTCCATCGAAATAGGGAATGTAAACCATTTGATATAGTCTCTCTGATACACAACATTGTACCATATACGGATGTGATACAAGATGTACTTCAGTCGCAACTACTTTCGTGGCGTCATCATTGTGCAATGCTGAAAACCCTAAAACCTCCATGACGTCTTCGTGATTAATATGGAACCCACTGGTTCAATGTCCCATTGTATAATACTTCAACATATTTTCTTAAACGTCGGAAAATCGTTTATCGGTCCTTTTAGATACACTAGTATAAATAATCATGTTTACAAAACTACATATATAACATTAAGCCAAGTTTTAAAAAATGAACAATCAAGACGCCGCCTATTCGTCCTTTGGCAACCTAAATAATGCAAATATTGAAAATAAAATACCATGGGATGAAATTATTAATTTCATAGAAGATGATTCGCTTAATAGTGTAAAAATGTCATCCTGATACCATATACATGCTTAATCTACAGAGCATAACAGGAATCATGGAGGCAACTATGCTTGTACATCTAGTATTGCCAGCGTTTGAAGGAATATGCAACGATATTTATATTAAGACTTAGCTCGCTATATCATTATTGCCAGGCACCGAACCGAAATATCAGATTTTAAATCACTATCCATGTGAATCAAGAGTTTTATAATTATAAGCCAGGAAGTTTTTCAATAGTCGATATTTCATGGTGGTCAGTTCAAAATGTGAAAAATATTTACAAATAGTATCATAAATTGATGAGTTTAGTGCACCTCTCCATGGCTGAATTGTGATAGCACTACATGCTTGCGTTGTACGTAATCACACAGCAAACAAGAGTACAAATATGACCACATGTCCCTCTGATCTTTAAAGTATTAATCCTTGGCTTCATATAAGTGTTAACTTACTAGATTTTATCTTTACTCTTATATATTAATCAAGAAATATTATTGATGTAAAGTTGGTGTAGAGTAGTTTATGAACACAGTATTAATATATATTATTGAGTATGAAAGCTACATCAATGTCGTTATGTAAAGAGGTTTAGCACAAACGTAGATATCCAATTTAGTATAGTGACCACGTTTCTTGAAAATCCTTTATCAAAGTCAACAAATTGAAAAGCTAACTAATTTAACAGTCTTGGGGAGCACGAAACATTAAACGCTTAAGCAGGATAGCCAAAATCGGAGAGGTCACATGCACCTGAGTTTACCCCTGGTTTTCACTCGGGTTCATAATGATTTTTCCTTTTGAATGTATTGTCTTGAGATCTTTCGGCAGAAGTGTCAATTTCTGCAATTTAAAAGTTGTTTTTATTCACCCAATTTAGAATCCGCTTTTGCATCTGAAGGGTTGTTGATCAACATACTGGCTATTTTATTTCTAATGGGGACATTACAGGGGCCCAAATACCGACATTTCACAAATTTGGAAAGCATACAGAATTGTTCATGTTTCATCAAATTTTAATTAATTTTTTGTATAGTGTTCATCTTTCTGAGGTAATTAAATGACGAAAATGAGCTATTGTTTTTTTTTATGGAAAATAGACCAAAAGGGACTGATATTCTGAATTGTTCAATGCTATGGAAAATATAGAGATTTTTTTGTTCCCTTCTAATTTCTATCAGTTTTTGTTTTATTTATTATAACAATGACTTCAGGTAGTATTCATGTTGATTTGCTATATCAGTTATGGTTTACGCGTTTATTTTCGATGCAATAATGCTGGTGCAGGAGGGAGCCATTATTGACTTGCTGTTGTAGAATAATGATGTATCTTGCACTCCACTTTATTTTAAATCCTATTTCGATAAGTGTTTTACTGTAGATTTCAGATGAAATTTGATGCATGATTTATCATAGCTTGCATGGTTTTTGAGATAAACAAAAATTCAAAGGGAGGCTTGAGGGATAAACTATCAAAATAATTACTTTAATGTATTGTCTGTTTACAGTATTTTCCATCCATTTCATTAGACAATTTCTTGGATGAGATGTTCCAGCAGATATGCTCTACTTTTTACTGTCTCAGATATATTTTGGACTGAATGGGAACCACATCATTTTTATTTTAAACATGAGTTTTATTTTAATATGTTTTTACAGTTGAACATTATAATAGCAGCCCCATAATTATGTAAAGTGCAATATATTGTATTGTTTCTTACAATCTAGACTTCATTCATTCTGTATAGGATATTCAGGTGAGTGATACAGGCTCAGGTGAGCCCCTAGTTTGAAACCTCCGCGACTACACGAAGGTTTTTGTAAATGGTTTTGTTTTCGTAAAATACCTAAAATAGAAGATGGCTACCGCTACAAATGCCAGTTTCAGATAAATATTTAGCATATGCCAGTAACATGTTGTGTTCTTTATATGTCACACTGTTCCACCGTCTGTAATCGCAATGGTTACAGTGGAATAAATTGCATGTTGACCATGGTGCAAAATGTTTCTTTTTTAATGAATTCATAAGTAAAAGTCCTTTGAGAAAAAAGTGCATTACGTTATCATGTACCTATTACCGTTTTGGAGATAAAAGGGACCAGCAAAGGAGATATACAATTTTGAAAATTTCAAAACATTTTTTTTTCAATCTAAATTTAAAGAATGTTTTTTTTGTAAAATTGTCATCTTTATTGCGATAGCTCCACAATTTATTTCGTCATCATAGCCATATGTAATTTATTTGCTCTAATTTCAACTACATGGTTTGGAACTGACAGGACAACGTATGTATTATTATCACATTATAATGATTATCTTATCTTACTTTGGTCAATAATAGTAATGGACACTTTCGATGAAAAGCGGATTATTTACCAGATAATATAGGAATAATTATGTCGATGACAATTTCATAAAAAATAAAGCATTTATCGACATACCTCAATATTTTCTTGTAAAATCTACGTAAAATTGAAAGTTGAAAGAATATCTGCAGCAGTTTTAACAACCTACTTAAAATGATCTCATTTGGAAAACTCCAGAAGTCAGTTCTCTACTCATCAATTGATTTGTTCAGCAGTGAAATACTCTGTAATAATGCCTGTATCTTGATATTTCGATTCAAGACCTGCATTTTTTCAGATGGTCCGACTCAGGTCATCATCACACCATCAACTCAGTCTTACACATTAAATGAGACAGAAAATCTGAATCAAATCCAGTGTACTGCTGACTGTATACCTGTTTGTACAATGACATGGAGTGGATTTAGTCTTCCTGCTGGTACCACGTCTGTACTTAACCTACAGAACATAAACAGGAATCAGGCAGGGAACTAGCAGTGTGCAGCTAGTAATGACGTCAGTAGTAAGACATCTGTTGTAGTAAATGTTGTTGTTCATTGTAAGTATTAGGTACATACTATTATCTAACATTAATTTACTTAAGATGTCTGATTTTGCATATGCAATACAGATGTTGAAGATAAGTCCATATCGAGATGATATGTAATACAGCATCTGTTTCACGTGGGGTGCAATATGTCACTATCATTATGGTGTGATTTGACTAAATCAGAATGGCGTAGTATCGATTAATTTCAAAAGACATTCCATTGTACACATATTTAATTATCATGTGTTTGTACAAGTTCGTTTGTAATAGAAATTCTCCAAATTCAGTTCTAATTTCGCTAGTTGAACTATATATACGCCAAAGTGAGTTTTTTCTTTGTGTAACACTATATTTATATTACTTGCACTATAAACCACCCTTTGCTATCCCCCTGCTGTAATTAAATATGTACGATTGTATTACTGTCATTAGATCGGTTTCGCGCTGTATCCTCTACCCAGTATCCAGTACGTCTACAAAGACATTGTTTATTAGGTATAGCTATGTCTGTTTTTCAATAATGTAAACTAAGGCCAATCTCCACCAGGCGGCTATATCAGAAAGAGGTCAGAGGTACTTATCTACGTCTTTACCACTATGACGCTCGTGATCTATTTGTCCCGGGGGAATAGTCCAGTTAGTAGCCAGTTAGATATATTTTTACGTTTGATTATCCGTTTTATGCCTTTTGGGTTAAATGCTCCCAATGACTTTTAAATGCTTTTGGCTTTCCAATCTGTTGACTATGGGCTTACCTGACTAACACATTGTGTTCATCAATTTAGATATCTACGTCGTTACCTATTTACCTATTTAAAATGTATTTCATTATCGCAGTGGATGTGACATGATCTCAATATAATATCATTGTTGATTTGTGTTTATATTAATATTCAGATTTATGAACACGAGAAACAATCTTCTACCCGGACATTGTTTGCTATTACATTTAACGGGTTATTAATCCTTTTAATACTGGTAATCAAAATCAAAGTCAGTAATTGTTTTATTAAATAACATACTTAATTATATGATGCGTGGATAAATATAGATTCACCTTCAGTTGCCGTGGGATACACTATTTCTTCACTCAAGAGAGTTAAATTAGAAATTTTAACCACAAGCCGTCAGACGAGTGGTTGAAATTTTTAATTTAACTCTCGAGAGTGGAGAAATATCGTAACTTACATGGGCAACTGAAGGAGAATGTGTTTATCGCATTATTTAACACAAAATTTATATCAAAATACTTTGGCGCACCTCTACACAATTATGTTGCTAGGACGCAGTGCGTCCTATATATTACTACGACACAAACTTGTAACGGCTGTTTGACACATTGACGGTAATTTTGACTAGAATTTAAAGAGAAGTGTATTTATTTGCTGAACATTAGAAGTTTATTAAATAAATAATATCAGACAACAATGTTAACTAATGAATGCAACACATTTATTTCTCGCAAGTAACCGCACTACACAATCCACTAACCTTCATGTTTACAGTAGTTTTCCTACATTGATAACTAGACGGTGATGGAATTAAGTTACTGATATTTTCCAATTTGATGGCATTTTGCATATAGCCCTTAAACAAGTGAAATGCTCACAAAATCGTTAAATAAATCAGTAAGCAGCTTGTGTCAATGTCACCAGCGCTCCTTGTATACTACGTCACCGGATGACGACAAATTACAAAAGTCAAAGTCGATAGACGTTTGTCTTAAGTAATTTTTCCGGAAAAAATCATATGTCAATAAACAATTCGAGAATTTTAGCGGAACAGCCGTTGAATTCCATACATTGGAAACCCAAAATGTTCAACACTAGCTTTAATGACACCCCTTTGACCCCCAACAAACCTAATTCATTGGCCAATCTTTGGATCATCGTGATAAAACGACATTTTGTGGTGTATTTTATTAGCAGACGAAAATCGCGAGTTTTGTTTACATTTTTGTTCACGTTGTAAAGGAATTATAAATAAACCTAGAGATTTCCGGAAGAAAAAGTAGTCCAGACAGGCCATGACCTTTTTCTAGCCAATTACCGATTTGACAATATGCGGGGAAAGGCACGAGAAAGTTTAATCCTCTAGAGGATTACAGAAATTTCCACCACTGGTTCAGCGGGGTTAAAACGCCGTAATAATGGGAGAATGTATGTTATGTCCCTACGCTCAGCAAAAATACAAGATTAAAATATAATGATAATTGTGTGATCTAAATAATTCTTTATTAATACCACACAAATACGTTTTGATTCATTACTATACAAGTATTATATATTGACCAATTTACATATAAACAATTTATTAATTTTAATACATCACTCTGTACCAACTGATATTGTTATCAATTAAGGGGGTTAGGCAGTAGTATTAAGGTAGTAAAGTAATACAATTTATTGATACCATCATAAATAAACTGTTCAACTGAGTTAAAATTATATTAATCTGAGAATAAACGACATGTACATTTGTGTTAATTGTTCACAGATGTATTTTCTGTTCACGCATATCTTAGCTTTTAAAGCACCTGGCCAAGGGGTCATGTGATGTTTTTAATCACTTGGCATCCATCCGTCGTATGTCTAAACTTTCACATTTAAATCTAATAGCCTGTGAAACCACTCAACCAAATTAAACCATATCTAGTAGAGATGGTTCTAGGGTGGTTCTCTTTCACAATTCAGTGAGACAGCCATGCCATCTATTCAAGATGGTGGCTGTTATTAAAATAACAAATTCTTAAATTTGTTTTATGTGATGTTTTCTTTCATCCGATTATTACGGATTGTGCAAAGTAGGCATATTTTGATCAAAAGGTTACACTTAAATATTCTCCACTAAAATCACTGAAGTAAATTACACCAAATTTGAATGGAATGGTGCCTGAATGATCCCCATTCGAAATTGTGTCCGACTAAATTGTGTTACTTAAAATGGAAATGTCTGGTCTTTTGCTGTTGTATTATAAATCATAATGAGCTCCTAGTTTAGCAGTACCTACATGGTTACTGGGTAGATTAACATAAATGTCGGGTTTTACTGTGCACATTTTCTTTCAACGGAGTTATACCGATTTTGCAGATTTTGAGAAAACAAATCATATTAATATCTTTCACCTGCGGAACTTGACCTGAAATGACATTTGATCCAAGATGGCTACCATTGCTATTAGCAGAAATTTTCAAATTACAAAAGAATAAAAGAATCAGCTGAACTTTTTCTATGACATTTGGAAGTCAAATTGAAAACTAGGTGAGCGATACAGGCTCCATAGAGCCTCTAGTGTTTTCAAATTTGGATAAATAGTATTCAAGCAGATATAATATACATTTGCTTAGCTCATTTGACCTTAAGGGGTATGGTAGGGCATGTCATTAGCATTTTGTCCGTCAATAAATTTTATGAGAGCATAATAGACTAATGTGAGCTTCTATTATGCTTGTTTTGAAGTCATTATGATATTCGCTAACTCAGTTACTACACTGGTCATTTTTATATGGTGTTGATGCCTGTGAACGCGTGTGGTTTGTGATCCAACTGGAATATTTGCATTTTCTATATTATCTGTTTCATCGCTTGATATTTAGATATCAAGAGGGGAAGGTGGAATTCCGTTAACTGGGTTAATACTACTTCAGTTATGCGCCTTTTCCAAAATCAAGCTTGCAGAAATACAACCCCAAGGCTGTAGACAAAGGCAATAAGGGTAATAACAAAATTACCGAACACAGAGCAATCTTCCAAAGGGAAATTCAAAACTGATAAATCAATAAACAGACAAAATCAATCAATATGTCAGCCATAATTTTACAAATGCAGCTTTGAGGAAATATAATATTTCTGACTACATCTACGTGCAAGTCTGACAATCCAAATGTATTAGAAGAAATATCAAATTCACTCGGATCAAAAGGGATATGTTAAAAATAGATACATAGGTTTCAATATACGACAAATTCAAGATGTAATAGATCATTCAGAAAAGTTTAACATAGAAGGAGCCATATTATTCCTAGATTTTACAAAAGCATTCGACTCTTTAGAATGGTCTTTTATGACAGAATGTCTTGACAAATTTGGCTTTAAAAGTTCATTTATAAGATGGATTAGATACATATATAAAGTGATGTATTCTCAATAATGGGTGGATTTCTGCCCCTTTTAGGGTTTTTGAGGAAAAGGACAGGGGTGTCCGGCTTCACCGTTAATCTTCGTTTTAGCAGTAGAAATAATGGCCATTAAACTAAGAGAAACTAAACAAATAAGGGGAACAGAAATTAAATTAAATGGTACAACAAGCAACTTAAATATCTGTCAACTGGCTGACGACATTACATTATTTCTAAAGTCAAAACATGAAATAACCATAGCTATGAATATAATTGAAGAATGTAGCAACCTTTCATGCCTTAAGTTAAGCAAAAATAAAACCGAAGGAATTTAGCCAGGAAAATTAAAACATACTAAAGACAAATATGAAAACATTTCTTCGACAAATGAACCCGTTAAAAGCTTAGGAGTATAATTTGGATACAATAACACTCAATGTGATAAATTAAATTATGAAAAGCAAATTAATAAATGTAAAGCTATAATAAAACAAAAAACTGGAACAAAAGAAATATATCATTAATAGGAAGGGTAACAGTGTTCAAATCACTAATACTGCCCAACATAACATTTCTAGGTTCCTGCACCATAATACCAAAAGAATAGATCCAAACCTTTACAAATATTGTATATGAATTATTATGGAAAGGAAAGAAAGATCCAGTTAAGCGATCGATTTTATCTAATGAATATTTAGAAGGGGGTCTAAAAATGACCAAAATAGATACTTATATAAAAGCCTTACAAATAAAATGGATATTAAGATTATTGGAAAATAATAACGAAAACTGAAAAATTATACCACCAAAGTACTTAGAGAATATAGCAGAAAACTTTCTCATATTTAATATGAATTTAGATAGCTTTAAATCTTTGGAAAATGAATTAACTGAAAATATTCCAGCATTTTATAAGGAATTATTGAAAACATGGATTATTTGTAGAGATGGGGGTAACAAAAGTCCACAACATTTTAGAGAAATAAGAAAACAAATAATATGGGGAAATGAGTACATGTATATAAAATTTAAAGGTACAATGTAAATGTTTAGTCAAAGTTAATTGGATTAAAGTGGAACTATATTTATTAATGATATTTTAGACGAATTTCAGAATATAAAATTAAGGAACAAACAAAACTGGATATCTGAACTGAATATTTTGAAAAAAAGCAATCCCAAAACAGTGGACAGATATTCTGAAAACACAAGATTCAATAAAAACTCAAGTAATTCCACAAAAGCATATTAAAATAGCTAAAAATCAGATCCAAAATCTACAAATAAAAAACAAAGAGGTGTATAACATATTAATAAAATCTCAATTAAAAGAAAAACCCATAGCTTATACTAAATGGGAAATATGTTTAAAGAAGGACAGAATGCATACTTTGACATGTATAAAACGCACATTATTTTTCACTTTTAATTATTTAGAGTTAAATAAATTAAAAATATGTAAATGAAAACTTATTCACTTTATATCACCATGCAAAGAATTGTTAAAACAATGAAGAATAGTAAATAATAGTGACTGTCTGGTGTGTAAAGAAAGAGAAAATTACAAACATTTTTACTTTGATTGTAAATAATAACAAAACATATTGGCAAGAGGTGGAACAAAAATGACAACACATCTTTATATAGGAAATCATATTTTTGACCTGGAAACACCTGTTTTTTTTTCTACAAAATATATGACCAGGCATATTTGATCTTAACATGCGTATAACCATAATATTTGTTTCTATATATAAAGCCTGTTATATATCAAATCAAAAACAAAAGAAAGTATATATATTTAAAATGCTTAAGGATGAGGTAAATAATGTATTCGATGCAAATAGTTTTAGACAAGTCAAAACAGGTAATTGTTTAAGCAAAGCACATGCAGACTTAAAGAGCTGATATATCACTTGATTTCAGAATTCTTGTAATGTCACGTTCTTTCACACGTGGACAAATAAATCAATACTTGAAAAGTCATCATTTATATTGTAGTAAATTCAATACTTACATGTCACACATAAAACTTTCTGCAGTTGAGAGAAGTAATCAATTCAATCATATATATAATTTTCTAACAATTAGAAAATAATGTGAACTACCATCAAAATAGACAAAAGAAACAACGAAATCATGCACGCAATCCACGAGTATGAACAATTAACCTTTTGACCGTGATAGGTTTGAAAGGGTAAAAAAATCCGGATGTGAAATCATCATAGATTAATTATAATATATACTGTATATCATAAAAAGTATACTAACAATAATTAGTTTGAAATAAGATTCACTAAATAGTAAATCCCTTGCTATTTTGCGATTAACAGCTTGGGATGCTAGGTAAATTATTAACAGCAAAATTAAGTGCAATAAAATTATTTGTGTTTAAAAAATAAGATTTCATTGCTATTTGAAGACCATGAGGTCCTAGCTCTTGAAATTCAAATCTGATATATACATATAGAATGTGGTTTGAACTTGTCATTGTTTACAGATCAACCAACCATTTCTAGTATATCTGACGACAAGGTAGCAAACGAAAATGATAGCACAAATATTGGCTGCACAGTGGATAGTATTCCACAATCAATCATAAACTGGATATTTGAAACTAAAGAACTGCAAAATAAATATGATGGCAGCTTAACACTCAATCGGATAGATTGTCTGTCAATAGGAAGGTATACGTGCCAAGCTGTCAACAGGTTGGGAGTGGATAACAGATATGTTGATGTAACGGTAAAATGTGAGTATTATATATCAGTCACTAATTTCTATTATTTTGCTTTGATTTGATTGTTGATTTGATTTTTGGTGTTTTAACGCCACTTTCAACAATATTTCAGCTATATCATGGCCACCAATTTTAGCGGTGGAGGAAGCCTGAGTACCCGGAGAGAAACACCGACCATGTGCAAGCGACTGGTAAACTTTATCACTTGTGGCTGCGAGTCGAGTGCACCGTTTTGTAATTTACACAGCCGGGGCGATTGCACGCTGTATTGCTGATAGGCTTGTATGAGTTGTTAAATCCGGCGACCTAACTCATGGAGCCATCCTGGCCCCCTTCTGCTTTGACGTTTAACCAGTAAATAAAATATCGCATGCACATTGGTAAACATGTATATATTTAGCAACACTTTTTTTCCCAAATTTATTTTTCTTGTTTGTGCCAAAAAAATATTTAAACATTATTGATATAATCTTTAGGTTTACCTGGAATTTTAAACGGTCGTACTTTTTTCCGGGTGATTGATTTCGCGCCATTTAAGCTTTGCACGAGTAATCGATGTTTTACCTCGTTAACCTGTACTTTTAAAAGGAAATTTAAAATTTATTTTTCACTGACGTTAAGAGAAACACCATTGGTAAGAAAAACACCAAAACTTTTTGAAAATTCGGATGGGGCGTCAACCATGCCTCCCCGAAAATGATCGTCATAGAGCTATTGGAATGGATGATGCCGGAATGAGCGTTGCCGACGTCGCAGCTCAATTTAATGTCCATAGGTCAACAGTTTGGAGATTGATTAACAGATACAGACAAACAGGAACCACACGAGATAGGCCACGATCTGGTAGACCCAAACAACTAACGCCAAGGGAGGAACGCTACCTGCTCTTTACTTCTACACGTGCTAAATTTCTTCCGGCCACGCGAATAGTGCATCGTCACAGGGCAACTACTGGCGTTCGTGTTTCGGCTCAGACAGTACGTAATCGCCTTCACAGACTAGGGATGCATGCACGAAGACAGCACAAAGGGATGGAGCTAACACCCCTCCATCAACATCATAGGCTTATCTGGACAAACCGCCACCTGCGCTGGTTAAACAGGGACTGGAGAACAGTGATGTTTACCGATGAATCCCGTTTTACATTGAAGTTCGCCGATGGTCGCATACGGGTATGGCGTCGGAAGAATGAACGATATCATGCAAGCACTGTAATGCAGAAGGATATGTTCGGAGGTGGCAGTTTAATGGTTTGGGGAGGTATTCATTATGGTGGAAAAACTAATTTAATGATTGTTCGTGGGACATTGAATGCCAGGAGATATTGTGACAACATCTTGACACCCGTTGTTCTCCCCTTCTTTGTCCAGCGTAATCATAATGGATTTCATTTTCAACAGGACAATGCTAGACCACACACTGCTCGGCTGACAATGAATCTGTTGCAAACAAACAACATTAACGTTCTTGAGTGGCCAAGTCGATTCCCAGACCTCAATCCGATCGAACATGTATGGGATCTGTTGAACCGACGCATCCGTACAAATCAACGTGATTTTCAAAATCTACAGGAACTTGAAAATGCACTGATTAGGGAATGGAATGCAATCCCCCAACGGCAAATTCAAAAGATTATCAACGGAATGCGAAAACGCTGCCAATCTGTCATCGATGCACGTGGAGCATGGACAAGATATTGATTTTGACTGACCTTATTCTGATTTCCACATTTGGACCTAATGCGTTCCATACAATGAGATTCCTTTGGGATATGAATGATAAACATTAATTTTGCTTTTGACTTGTGATAATACCGGCTTGTTATTGTTAAAAATATATCTTGTTGAGTTTTGTAATAAAACTAATTTTTTTAAATTTTGTTGCTAAACTTTTTTGGTTCAGTATATATGTAAGACTAGTTTCTAATATTCCCGTTGCAAAAGCGGTACTCGTTGGTGGTGCTATTTGATTCATATACAACACAAATACCACAAGAACGGAATGTAAATACCTGTACACACATACTTAATTACATGTGAAACAGGTTATTGATCGATTTATATCTATGTGTATACGACAGGGTGTTTCAAGTGCCACGTGTACTTTTCAAGATTTGTGTTTGCGAACGAAAGCTGATTTTTATTGTGTAGAGTTTTAAGTTTCATTTTCTATTGGTTTGGTATGGTGCTGCGAACATTAACCATACCAGAAAGGTGGCAAGCTGTTGGCATGCATAGCGGTCGTCTTAGCCATAGATGGGTGGCAGACCACTTCAGGGTTAACCATTCCATCATTGTACGACTGATGCAGCGTTTTCGTCAAACCGGGAATGTTACTGACCGTCCACGTGCAGGTAGACCTCGCAAAACGACGCCGAGAGAGGACCGGCTCATATCCAGACGGGTGCGGCACCGGCCGTGCAGCACAGCTGGCGCACTTCGTGGTAATTTAGCGTTTGGAGGCCACATTAGCACACGCACTGTAATCAGACGCCTCCACCATCAGGGAATTCGAGCGCGACGACCCATAAAAGGTCCACAGTTGACATTACGTCATCGCCATGCTCGGCTCGACTGGTCACATCATCATTTGGGTTGGACTATTCGCACATGGAGACGGGTACACTGGTCTGATGAAAGTCGTTTTTTTTACGCCCTACCGACAGTCGTGCAAGGGTTTGGCGCCAACGAAACACTTCATTTCATGACAACTGCTTTTGGGGGTGGGGGTATTACTGTCTGAGGTTGTTTTTCCTTTGACTGTAAGTTGGACTTGATGGTAATATGATAGGGCAAAAATGCCGTGACAATGTGCTCGCTACGGTTGTAGTCCCTCATTTAGACAATCATGCGTTGGTTGACAGGCCAATGTTCATGGACGACAACGCTAGGCCACATAGAGCCCGAATTGTGCAACATTTGTTACAGCAAGAGGCTGTTCAGACAATTCCATGGCCTACGATGTCACCAGACATGAACCCTATAGAGCATATATGGGACTTTATTGGCGAAAAATTAACCAACGAAATCCAAAACGTCAAAATATTGACGAATTTTGAACTGCTATCTTACAGCAGTGGCAACAGGTCCCCCCAAGAACGGCTTAGGCGTCTTGTGCGAAACATGACGAGGCGTGTTACAGAACTTCACAATACACGCGATGGATATACTCGTTATTGATTTATATGCCTTACACATACGCACAATAGATGCATTTAAAAGTTCTTAAAATCTGAAGACTCTGCATTTTAATGCAATGTTAAAAACTTCCATCAAAGACAAACTGGTTTTACATTTTTCCAGCGCCTGTTTTAAACCTCATTTTTGCCACGTCATCGTCACGTCTTTCATGATGATAAATACTTCGTAGATTGGTAATTTTAGAGCCCTTGGTGTAGTCTTTTAAGAAGTGTAAGAAAAATGGTGATATCTATTTTATTGTTTTAACAGTATTGATGTAAAAAAAATAGATCGATAAAAATATTAATTTTTGTCGGAGTGTATATATTATATATAAGATTTTGATTTTTTGGTGTTTTAATGCGGCTTTCAGCAATATGTCAGCTATATCATGGCGACCAGGTTTAGTGATGGAAGGAGTCGAGGTACCCGGGGAGAACCACAGACCATGGGCAAGCAACTTGTATTCTTTATCACTTGCGGCTGCGAGTCGAGTGCACCTTTTTTTGTAATTTACAAATCCGGCCGCGAACCCAAGCCGTATTGGTGATAGGCTTGTTTGAGTTGTTAGGTAATCCAACTACCTAACTTATTGAGTCCTATATGTATATACATATACTTAGTATTAAAATGATAGTATTTTGCATACATTGTATGTGTAATGAGCAGAAGTAAATTAGCCGTAATATTGTGACTGAGGCTGAAAACCCACATTAAAAGCGTCCCGTGCAAATAATCCTTTCTTAGCAGAGTCCTTCCTTTTTCCTATGTCAATGACCGCAACTCGGGCTGATATTGGGGTCTCGGAATGATACTTGCCTGGGTTTGTAGTGTAATACGATGACCGTACATAATAACTCTCAATAAAGTAACTTAGATTCAACATGTGTAAAGGGACAACTTAATGAAGCTTTCATATTGTAAACAAATAACTCAACCAAGATGCAGAGACAACTTCATTTATTGACATTCATTATTGTCGTGAACTTCAAGAATATCATCATTATTTCATGCAAGAGGATTGTGACTGGACACTGTAGTGACATTAGAATACTTTTATCATGGGTTATATGTAATTTCTTCATACAAATTTATATTTATGTGTGGTCCCAAAGCATGTTTACCAAGTCCGTATACGTGATTTTAAACCCTCCCGGCCTTTCTAAGTAATCTATATCCTAATAGGTCTACCTTTTGCTCAATTATTGCGATATAACTTCCATATAATGTCAGATTAAAGAGAAATCGATTCATTTCGTCTGTACCAAAGCATGTTTTCACTACGTAGTCCGCCAATTTGTTGGTCACATTAAGATAAAAAGTTTTTGTCAGTTGTGTCCTAAGAGTAATGTCATATGAGAAATAAGGAAAATTTTCCTAAAACAAAACTAAATATGTTTTCTAGTCATATTTAATAAGTATTGACAGAAGTTTTAAATATATTAAGATAGAGACTTTATTTGAACCACTTTACTCAGAATGCTATACAATTATTACGCGCGCCGTTTGCAATACTTGCGGCACCGCCTAACAATGGGAAATGTTCTAGTTCAGAGAAATTTACGTTTGTTTTGTTAAAAAAATTAAAGCATAAGGTGGTACTTGCCCCCTTTTAATGATATTTTTTTATATCACAGGCATTGTTTTAGCCTTCGTCTCTGTATATTATAATGATAAAGTTTCGCCGACAGGAATCCTGTTGGTATTCCTAAATGTTTCTTAGATGTTCCTGCAACGCTCTCATTGGCTGACAGGATTTCTGAGAGGAATTCTCAAATTCCATTAGTTCTCAGGGGAACCGCAAACCTACAAAAGGGCAAGCTGTCAGCTTCATGTCGAATAACTGCTATTCTAAGCAACCAGCTAGATCAAGCCACATAGCTACTAGAAGCATACTATAACCAATTGATAGACCTTCGTTGATAAATACCAGTACCAGAGTTTTTACAGTAAAGAGCTGAATATAACAGGTTAATAAAAGATAAAGATTAACATTATTATAAACATAGCGGCAGTTATTCCCCACCACACTGAGCGACCCAAAGTAGACCAAGCCCATGTATTACTTTTCCTCTACTGGTCCTTAATAATGAAGTTCGATGTTTATTATGTATTGCATATTTAATATACTAAGCATATATGTGTATATGTACACTGAAAATGACAAGACAAATAAAGAATAGAACAACACAAATAAATATGTGTTCTAAATTTATTTGAGCTGTATGCTTGAGTATATAGGCGCAACACTTTAGTATATCAGAATCCTGACCAAGGCAACATTACCGTCAACAAACCCTCCCAACACACTCGGCCTACGGGAGCAGTTTGTTACACTGGTATCACTTATGTGGGATTCATACAATTTTAATTTGATAGGCGAATCCAGGAATCAATCCCAGGCCCACCCCACTACGCTTTGCGTGTTTATTTTTGCCTCGAAGTCTACATAGAAATTAAAGTTTCCAGTTATTATCTAAATTGTATCGGATAATTTTCCTGGTATTACTGACGTCGTGTGTGCCTTTTCTTAATAATAAAACAACAAGAAACCTGATTGCTGCTTTTATTAAACTATAACAGAGATGTCCGCTAAAGGAGACAGTACTATAGATATGAATGAGAGAGCTGAGTCAGCCAACCCTGAAATTGTATTCAAGTCGAGATAACGTCAACGGTAACGACATTATACAGGGCGATATACACGCCAGACACGAGGATAGAGGCGAAGGCGCGGAATTTAATCCTAAAGACAGGACCAGTACCGACAGAGTATTTAACGCAGATTTTTGAGACCAGGCACCAATATATACCGAGTTCCACGGGCATCCAAATGAGCCACGTTTTCGACAAGAACAGATACAAGGAACTACCATAAAACCAGAACCATATAATGGCAGAGAAATTTGGGGAGAATACATCTCACATTTTGAAAACTGTGCAGAGCTAGGGAGATGGAATGAAGTCGACAAAGTCCTCCTTTGGTTTGCCAGCCTAAAAGGACAAGCCAGAACATTTTACATATGTTTGACAGCAACAGAGAAAAAGTCATATCATCTACTTATAAAAACCCTAGAGAAAAGATTTGGTAAAGCTAGAAACCAAAACAGATGGCTTTCAAGATTTGAGACCAGAAATAGACAACCCAATGAATCCATAGCCACATTTGGTGATGATTTGCGCCAAATGGCACAGAAAGCCTACCGTAACTTAAGTACCCAACCCCAAGATTTCTTGCTTTAAACCAATTATATAACAACATATCTTTAGAAATGAAATGCCGTTGCATTGACAAAGAATGTCATTCAGTAATCGCAGCAGTAGATTTGAAAGAAAGATATGAGAGCTTGTTATGGGAATCATCAGACAGAAAAAGGGGGAATGCTAGACAAATCATGGAAACTAAAAATCCGCTTCTAGCAGAAAATAAAAATGACAATTCAGCTAATGGTGCATTGATTAGACAATTATTTGACCGGATTGATAAACAAGAGCACGGCTCGGGGCAGGAAAAAAGAACATATTTTAATTGCAATTCCCCCGACCACTTCAATAGGAACTGTCCTAATAACAGGGACAAAACGAGCTACGACCGACAATTTGTCCAAAAGAAACAATGGCAAAAGAATCTTACCCCAACAAGCTATAGTGGTCATGATCAGAGACAAAGCACAACCCAACAAAACCAGGGATACGAGAATCCGTCGGCTCTACAGATCGGGGCCAGACGGAATTAAAAGGGCCTACATTACGAATGAATACAGAGGGAGATATGAAAGAAAGGGTGGGACAAATAAGAAAACTTATTGATGAATGGGACAATGGCATTTATGCTAGTGGCATTATAAATGAAGTAGCCATAAATTTCTTAATAGATACTGGATTCACAGTATCCATTATTTCTCACGAAGTTTATGTTAATATTACTCCAATTGAGTCAGATCTTGTACACAATCCAACCCTATGTAATTATCAGTCAAGTGTCAGTCAAGTACTTATTCTGAACTTCTTCAGAACAAAGGAAGTATCCAAAATGTAAATGGCACTGACCTAAGAACCCATGGGTGTGTAGATCTTGAAATGTTAATTGCGGACACCCTATTTCATCACCAATTTATCATTTGTGATATAACACCAGATACTATTTTAGGACAAGATTTTCACCTAAGACATGTGAAAAAGATTGATTATCAACAGCAACTTTTACAAACAGATAACACTGATATAAAGTGCTGGATAGGAGGTAAATTTCAAATGGTGTGCCGAGTTCAGTCCATGAACACTGTTGTGATCCCCTCCAATTATATTTCAACCTTACCTGTGAAAATCCCATATATAGCATATCAGTGACATAGCTATTGTAGAGCCCGCCACCCACATGTTCACTGAGAAAAAAACATTTCTTTTGTTCGTGGTAAAATAAATGCAAGAGATGAGACCAAGCTGGTTCAAATTGTCAACTATAGCAATTCAGAGGTTAAACTGTATCCCAACACCTTGTTAGGAACTTGTGAGTCTGCTTTTACAAACCCAGAACCACAACATGCCAGAAGTGCAGCTGTAAAAATGGACCCCTACTCTGAGAGTAATATGCCATTAGTTTCAACCAACCTACCAGACTATCTCCATGGCCTATGGAGTCGTAGTAGCGAAAACCTGAACGTGGAAGAAAAAGGACTACTTGAGAGGCTACTAATTAAATACAAAGACGTATTTTCAAAATCACCAGATGACTTGAGAAGAACTGACAGAATAAAACATCACATAAATACTGGTAACGCAACAGCAATTCGAGTTCCACTAAGGGGATTGCCCATATGCAAAACAGACATTGAGAAGCAGGAAGTATATAAGATGTTAGAAAAAGGAATAATAAAGCCATCCAAAAGTCCCTGGTCTGCACCAATATTACTTGCAACAAAGAAGTATGGCAGTCCAATATTTTCTGTTGATTATCGGGCCCTTAATAGTGTCACCAAGAGAGATGCTTATCCTCTACCTCAAGTGGATGAATGTTTGGAACCTCTGTCAAATGCAAAGTGGTACAATTCTATGGATGTTAATTCTGGTTTTTGGCAAGTAGAAGTACACCAGTCGGACTGGGAGAAGACAGCATTATCCACACATCAATGACTTTACAAGTTTGTTGTAACGCCATTTGGGACAGTCAACAGCCAAATACTTTTGAACAACAGCTGGAAGACGTATTAAGAGGACTACAATGGCAAGAATGTATATTGTATATGGATGGCATTATAGTACCAGGCAGTTGTTTTGATGAGTGAATAAAGAGACTGACGAATGTGTTTGAACTTATGATACAAGAATTTTGGAAAACTTAAGCCTTAAGCCTTCCAAATGTGCATAGTTTGAAAAAAGGGTGAAGTTTTTGGGTCATATTGTATCCGCAGAAGGCATATGTACAGATCCTGAAAAATATCCGCAGTAAGACATCGGCCAATACCAATCAATGTAAAACAAGTCAGAATTGTTTTCGGTTTGGCCTCGTATTACAGGTGGTTTGTTCGCGGATTTGCAAAAATCGCACCTCCACTGCACAAAATATGCGAAAAGGGAGTGAAGTTTTCATGGACAGACGAATGCGATACTGCATTTCGCGCCCTCAAGGTTGCACTTACTTCCTCAACAATGCTAACATATCCGATTCCAGGAAAACCATTTATTTTAGACACGCGCCAGCCAACCTGCAATATGAACTGTACTATTCCAAGGGTTTGAAGGGAAAGAACAAGTTATTGGCTACATGAGCAAAGCATTGAATAAACCAGAACAGTCTGATTGTGTAACCAGGAAGGAACTTTTTGCTGTTGTTTTCTCACTGAAGAATGTTCACTCATACCTATATGGACAGCATGTGCTCTCAAGAACGGACAAATTAGCTGTTAGTTGGATGGGTAAATTGAAGAATCCAACTGGTCAAACCGCTAAATGGCTGCAAGAACTAGGAACATACGATTTGACAGTAGTATACCGACCAGGACAAAAGCATGTTAATGCAGATGTCCTTTCCAGGATTCCCTGCAATTCATGCCAGAACAAGCAAAGGCAAAGTGAAACTACAGAAGAGGATGGTGACGCACAAGTCATGAATGAATGTAAACCAAACCAAGTAAGAGCTATTACCAGAAGCAGACAGAAACATGGAATCCCCTACAACATGAAAGAGAAAATATATTTAATGGAAGACTGGGACGCACAGACAATACGCAGGGTACAACTCGAAGACCAAGAAATATCGGATTTCTTTATTGGATTCGAATATAAAAAGCGGCCAGAATGGAATGATATTTCAGAAAAATCAGCTGCTGTGAAAACCTTGTGGAGACAGTGGGACAGACTCAAAATGCATGGCGGGATACTATACAGGAATTGGGTCGAGAATGAATTTGAACATCATTTACAGTTCATGACTCCAACATTAAAGAAGGAAGAGGCAATCAAACATGTTCACGACATTCCATCAGCTGGTCATCTCGGAGTTGACAAGACAATTGGCAAGTTACAACAAAGTTTCTATTGGCCAGCTATGAAACAATCTGTAGCAGAGTATATGACAAAATGTGATAGCTGTGCTGTTCAAAAACAACTCAAAATGAATAAGGCACCAATGGGCCAATTCATTGTAGGAGAACCCATGGAAAGAGTCGCAATGGATATATTAGGACCTCTCCCTATGTCAAAGAATGGAAATAGGTATGTACTAATAATTTCTGACTTGTTCACAAAGTGAACGGAAGCCCTTCCAATACCAGACCAGGACGTAAAATAAGTAGCAACAACTTTTGAAAACGAATGTGTCAGTAGGAACACCACTACAACTATACTCTGACCAAGGTAGATATTTTTAATCACAAATCTTCCAAGAATTGTGTAATCTTCTCCATATAGAGAAAACAAGCTCAACAAGTATGGGACCATAATCTAACAGGTTGTGTGGAGAGATTTAATCGTAACTTAGTATCAATGATGAAAATGTACTGCCAAGATAATCAAAATAATTGGGATGAATATTTGCCACAATTACTTATGTCAAATCCACAGAACGCCAACAGCATCCAGCAATACCACTACCATTGCTAACTCAACTATGAACGGAGACAATACCACTAAACAGGCAAAATACATTGAAAATGGGTTGTGTGCCGGTCGTCCCACCATCCAGGCGAGAATGAGCAGAAACAATCGTCAAATTCAGTATCGGAGACACCCACCTCGAATAGCCACCAAAGGATTGGAAGGAAATGAACTCACACAATAAGTTACATACTTGGGAGTTTGTCGCAACCCAACTGGAGTTCCTCCTGACAGGAGCATTTCCAACCATGCAACGCATTGATCTGTTGGTTAAATACAACTTCTTACTATTACCAGGAACAAAGGGGCAACAATTATGGGACAAGGACAACATCCTTCGCAAAGCCCCTTACTATCGCAATGAATGCATTCCGGAAGTAGCCACATCACAGGATACTAGATTTATAGCTATAGTGATCATGCTGTTTCAGACGATAGACCATAGGGACAAAAGTATAGATAAACTTCTTGAACAATGCAATAGAAGGAACATAGGCCTCCGACTATGTTCTAACTAAATATGAAAATATACAAAATATAGAATTAACCCATTGTAAATTCAGAAGAATTAAGACTTTAAGGAGAGGACAGTGTAATAAGATGACCGCATATAATAACTCTCAATAAACTAACTTAGATTCAACATGTTTAAAGGGACAACTTCAGGAAACTTTCATATTGTAAACAAATAACTCAACTAAGAGGCAGAAACAACATCATGTATTGACATGCATTATTGTCGTGAACTTCAAGAATGCCATCATTATTTCATTCAAGAGGATTGTGACTGGCATTTTAGTGACATTAGAATAATTTTATCATGGGTTATATGTATTTTGCTTCATACAGATTGATATCCATGTGTAGTCCCAAAAACATGTTTACCAAATCCGTATACGTAATTTAAATCCTCCCAGTCTTTCTAAGTAATCTGTATCGTAACAGGCCTACATTTTACTCAATTATTGCGATATAACTTCTATATAATTTCAGATTAGATAGAAATCGATCATTTTCGTCTGTACCAAAACATGTTTTCACTACTTAGTCAGCCATTTTTCTGGTCACATGACCATAAACAAAATTGTCAGTTAGTATGGACATATTTTATTAATTAATTCAATATTACACAATGTGATAATATACATATAAATTGCACAGACATTTACATTAATCAATAGGATTCGGGAACAAGTGATTATACTTATATTAATCCGTATCCCTTTTTGTCAGTCGTGTCCTAAAATAATGTCCTATGCGAAATAAGGCAAATTTTGTTAAAAGGAAACTAAATATGTTTTGTTTTCTAGTCATATTTAATAAGTATTGACAGCCGTTTTAAATATATTAAGTTAGAGACTTTATCTTAACCACTTTACTCAGAATGTTACACAATTATTACGCGCGTCGTTTACAATACTTACTGCACCGCCTAACAATGGGAAATGTTGTAGTTCAGAGAAATTTACGTTTGTTTTGTAAAATAAAATAAAGCTTTTGGTGGAACTTACCCCATTTTAATGATATTTTATACCACATGCATTTTTTAAGCCTTCGTCTCTGTATACTAGTATTATAATGATAACGTTTCGCCGACAGGAATCCTGTTGGTATTCCTACATTTTTATGAGAGGTTCCAGGATCCTGCAACGCTCTGATTGGCTGACAGGATTTCTGAGAGGAATTCTCAAATCCCATTGTTTCTCAGGGGAACCGCAAACCTTTAAAACGGCAAGCTTTCAGTTACATGTCGAATAATTTGCTAGTCTAAGTAACCAGCTAGATCTAGCCACACAGCTACTAGAAGCATACAAGAACCAATTGATAGAACTTCCTTGATACAAATCAGTACCAGAGTTTTTACAGTAAATAGCTGAATACAAAAGATAAAGATTAACATTATTATAAAATTAGCGGAAGCTATTCCCCACCACACTGAGCGACCCAAAGTAGACCAAGCCCAGGTATTACTTTTGCTCTATGGGCCCTTAATAATGAAGTCCGATGTTTATTATGCATTGCGTATTTAATATACTATATATATATATATATATATAAAATAAAGAATTAAGCACTTCGTTGAATGACTAAATGTTCGTCCTTCCTAGAGACTTTATCAGTGTCTAATTAAATAAAATGTTGAACCAATATGGCGGCTTTCCAATTTAAAAAAAAAATTAACGGGCCATGTGCGGGACAAAAGAACCAGAAATTGCATATATGGAACTATTGTTTTCACAGAGAAAGTCATGTAAATAAAGCGACATCGCTGTACGGCAATAGTTTATTTCGAAATACATCGTTGTTCAAGCTTAAATATGATAAAACTTTATTCTACACAAACTTCAAATGAATAGTTGAAGAATAAACGTGTTTTTTTACAACTTTGAACTCGTCACCTGCTTTTTTGAACATGTACCACCCGGTCCAATTCTGACGATTTGAAGAGAGAGAAAGGCAATCACGGATCATAATCAGCCTTAAATAGTAGCTACATTATTTGGAATTAATATCACAAAACTTTACTTGTCAGCAAAACGTAGAATATAATGAAAATAAGAAAGAATTTGACCTTACCTGACTTCACAAGGTACCTATATCCGGTGGTGATGCTACACAGTGATATATATTACTGGTTATATATTATAAGCTATTTACGTTCATATCCGTAGATATGGAGATTAAAGCACCCTCCAGTAGCCAAGTGCATCCTGAGGCGCAGCCAAGCGACTGAGACGCAGCTGAATGATGTACAGGCTACTGAAGGGTGTTAAAATCTCCATATCTACGGATAGGAACGTAAATAACAAATTTATCCCCGATTATGGTCAAAAATAAGACATTTCGGTCCCCGGTGTACCACGTAAAAGTGACATTTTCTTTGTGTTTGGAAAGAATAAGCAACACATATGAAACTTTCGAGTGTGTTTACCCAATGTGGGGTACTAGAACCCTACAATTGATCAAATTAACAGTTTTATATTCAATATATGACCAAAATCATCTAAATTTGATTGAGGCGCGCAACGTTGCGAGCTTCAACGTCGTGTATTTCCCTATCTTGAAAATTATTACAACTTTTTATTGGTTAATGGCTAGTTACACCCGGTAATATGGCCTAGCAACACCCGGCAATATGGGTTTGTTATGCCCGTGCTTTTAACCAATCAAAAGTTATAATTTTTAAGCCGGGGATAAAATAGAACAGGGTAGTTGTGACACGCACATTTAGTAGTGGAGCAATGTCAATTGTTATATTAGTTCAGCTATAGTTAGTTGTATTTTTATTAACGTTTTCTGTAGTTTTTATTGAAGCTAACTAGTTATTTTGACCCCTCATACAGAATCATTAATGATATGAATATTACATTGTCATGACTCCTTTAATACCAAAATTAATTAATATGTGTTTAAATAAAGTTTAAGCTTTGTGCCTGCAATTGGAGTTTTTTTTTCTTTTGTTACTTGTTTGCAATTATTTTACTTTCCAGTCTTTTGGTTATGAGTGTATCCGATGAATGTTATTCGAGACACGTGTCATGCTCACTAAATTTGATATCTACGTTTTTTATTGGAATGACTCGTTGAATTAAACATTGAATAGATAGCACGTACAATTTTACTACATGTATCAGTTGTGAATTGTGCTGTTATCCGGTTAATCCGCCACATGTTGTGTATCTGTCCCCAGCCATGATGCTGGTCAAATGTTGAAATTTTGCTATATCTTGATAAACCTTGTTTGTTAAATTGCACGTGCGCAAATTTTTCAATATCTCAAATGCTTAATGTATTAATGACAGCTGTTTTTGGTTCACATATAACACCATTTTATCCTCTCTTTTTTTTTACTCACGACAATTATTAAACATATATTAAATTATAAAGTTGATAGTTTTTTAGTTTATAACAATTTTATTTGAACAAATGACAAAAAGGATTGGACACAAGTTGCGCTAACTTATGAAGTCCTCTCCCGTTTACAATGTAATTATCAATAATATAATTAAATTCTAAAGTAGGTAATATCAGAATTTTTCCAAATTCAAAATTTTTTTTTATGGGCGCAATTTCTAATTTGGAATGTCGCCGTTAAAAATCATATCATCATTGCACGTGCGCAGTATGATTTTTTCTTATCGGTCTCCATTTCCTCTTTTGTCTAACGCTTATTAATTTTGCTTATATGCATCCAAAATCACAGGAAACGTGACTTAATCTTTCTGACATATTATCGTGATGACACAAACAATTGCAGTTGATAAGTCTAGAAATGTTTTACTTATTATTTTCAGACTGGTTCATTTAGTGTCTAGTTATGTCTTAATAGATTCACTGTTCATGTAAAAAAATAAATAATCCAAACTATAGACACCACAACGTTAAGTGGTTTTATAATATGTAATGCCCATAATTAAGCTCACCGACACGTATTCTGTTTTCTTTTTTTATTAACGTATTTCTTCCCGTATGACGTCATCTTATGGATGTTCACTGTTTCACAAAGTGATGTGATAATGAGGTCGCAATAAAATGAATGCGAAACGTTTTCATATACTTTGTTAATAATCATCAGAATAAAGACAATAATAGATCTGAGATACATAAATTATTAAATATTAAAGGGGTTTTAGCTACGATTTTGACCAATAAAATTATATGCTTTGGAAATTGGTAAAGAGCTTTAAAATGATGAAATAAAGGTAAATATTTCACATTAAACAGCTTATCGAACCACTTACCGTCTTTTGAGAACGAAAATTACCATCGACTACTTATTTGCTTGCTAGCAAATAATTTGACCTCGCTTTTTTCCGTATGCAATTGACCTTAGGCCATTACAATTTAATTCTGTCTTTGACGTCAACGCGCTCGATGGTTTTGAAGCCTTTTCACGTAAAACAATCAAAATGAAAAATTTCGATTTTCATGGTAAAACACGGAAATTTGATACTTTTCCGTCAATGTTTAGTGATTTAATACAAAGCGTCACCTGTACGCTTTATTCGGTGTTTGCGATACTGTATAGTCGTAGATATTTCGTGATATAGTTTTCTCGTGCAGCTGGAATCTGGCAATTTGTCTTTTGAGGAACTTTGGTCAAAACGAAAATCCCTTTACATGTATTTAGATAAAGCAATTGAGGTATCATTTTTTTTTTACTAATACGTATTATCAGTTCTTTCTTCAAAATGGACAAAACTCTAGTCACGGTGAAAGCTACGAAAGAATCGCAAACAGTTTTGGACTGGTAGGTTGTCTCTGTTTCGACCGAACATAATTTTTCTCAGATGTTTGAGGCAATAAGTGCTGCAAGCAGTCATGCATTAAACAATACACGTTTTACAGTAAAACTGAGAATAGATGACTATAAAGATGGATGGGTTTTCCTCGTACAGGATATTTCAGATATGAAAAATAAAATTGAAGTCAGCTGGGGGCTCACGGTAGCAGAGTGTGTAAAGAATTTTAAATTTAATCATGTTTTGTACAGCATGACCCCAAAAGTTCAAACAAAAACAGTCAGTAATGCTTTCAATTTGTTGAAAGAAGGGCAACGTAAGTTGTCTCTAGATAGTGTAAAATACCCTGAAAAAATGGGCTCAGAAACAAACTCAAGGGGTGATTTTAGATTATATAACGATATTATCGATCTGCTGCAAAAAAAAATGGGCATGGATTTATTCAGGGATGTGAAAAGAACAGTGGCAAAGAACTTGTCAAACACTTGTCTGATTCTTCATTATATATCTTTCCAAATTTGCATAGGCTCAAAGAAAGATATATTTCTTTACCAGGTTATTTTGAAAAGCTCTATGGTGAAAAATACCCAGGCAATTTCGTACACCTGTACAATAATCCCAAAGCTCACAAGCATAAAATTAACCAGCTGGATGCAAAACTTTTGCATAGTCATGCACATAATTTATACAGATGTTTAACATACCCATTTCTAAACTCCAGTAGACAACACGAGTTGAAAGTAGCGACTCAAGAGTTGGGCGATGCCCTAGATAAGATGGGTGAATACTTGTCATCAAACAACACAAACATGCACAAAATATATCTGTCAATGGAACCTATTCGCCAACCTGGGGATGGGTACTCGGATGATTTACGATTTTTGAAAGGTGCACTGCGGACAGATCAGAAAATAATTGACAGATATTCCGCAGTTGAAAAATTATTAAATGGTAAAAATATGTATTCTCCTGAATTAATAAACTAAGTATTACCTCTTGATAGAAAAGACCGATATTTTTTTATGAAAAACATACAACTGCCAATAAATGTTGAAATTTACAGCCATTACAGAGGTAATGATATGGGCACATTGTGGTTTATTTGGAAGTGTGGGCCTGGGGTAGATATGAAAAAATCTAATGATGTTTTACATCAGATTGAAAAGGAAATCCCAGTGTATCATGCACGTGCCATGAAACGTGAATCTAAAAACAAATTTAGTCTGGTAATAAATAATCGTACTATCCTAAACTCTGTGTATGCTTATCTTACTGGTGATCATTCTGCACAGCCTTTTGAAATCAGTAAAGCTGTACAAGCTAGGCTTGAGCTTATTCTCCAGTCTGGTGGTGATACTGAACTAGTTTATGACATGAGGTCATTTAATGAGGGATGTCCTGAAAAATATGAGGCTTTCTGTGATGCTATCAAAGCTTTCATTAACAATTATGAACTTGAAGCAGTAGATGATTGACGTCGTGGAGAATTGCTCATATGGGGATGGCAATGTCGGTTTCTGATCTTATCACTCAAGTCAAACAACACCTCCCAGATGATGTAAAATTCCCTCTGCTGAATGGGTGAGACTACAGTTTTGGCCTAAAAATTATTTTTATGGAAATGCTGTTCAATATACAGGGAAGTTTGATTTGAAATTCAAATTCAGTCTCGTCAGCTATGTGGTAGTCATGTTGATAGTCATTATTGTGCTGCTCTGTGCAGGTATGTGAAAAGTTTCGCTGTCAAATATAAAGATTACACTGTCATGGTCTGTATGGATGACAAAAATCAAATTTGTATTGGTGAACCTGGTACCCCACTTGCTGCTGTCAAAGAGGAAACAAAGTTGTGGTTAGCAAAAATGTTCAGTTTTCAGCAAGTGATCATGACATGAATGCCAAAGCCAAACTTACACCCTCTGTTCTTCTGATCAATGATATATCTGAAAGTGTTGAAGATTCATTCTGTAGGGGCACTGTATCTGTTGGTTTAAAAGATAGTCTTTTTGAACCTTCAACACCAATGAGACATGCTGCTGAAATGCGTCAGGCACTTTCTCGAACAGGGAACCTGGATAAATTAATTCGTATATTTTACTCTGATGGAGGACCCGACCACATACCCATCTGTTCAGCTATCCCTGATTGCAATGTATGCTTTAGATAATTTGGATGTTTTGTTGGCAGCAAGAACTGCCCCTACGATGTCTTGGTCTAACCCCTGTGAAAAAATTATGTGCATTTTAAATTTAGGACTGCAATTGCTTACACTTGAAAGGAGTGCCTTGTCTCCTGAATTTGAGGCAAAAAAATGCAGTCATTGTCCACAATGAAGGCAATCAGAGAGTATGATGAAAGCAATGAAGCTCTTAAAAACAGTTTCATGTCTAGTCTAAGCACTGTAAAAAGTTGGGGTCAGATGTCTTCCAGAGGTTGACTTTTAAAGGGACACCCTTTAATATTTCACAGTCTGCTTCAGATTTATTAATTGCAGAGTTAAAGTCTTCATTACAAAAAGATTGATTCCTCAATTGCTGATCCTGTGTCAATGACATCAAAAGATGTACGCAATAAACCTGTGCTCAAAAAGTTCATGTCTCACTGTTGCACTGTGCGAAAGTACCTTTTCATGATAAAAAGTGTGGACAAGGGCCATGTCCAGAGGGAATATGTACACCTTCCAGACTTCCTCAGGAAATTTTGGACCCCATTTATACCTTACCAGGTAATAAATTACACATTGTGCAAGTATTGGTATTTACAGGTTTGAGTGATAAAGATTTGTAAAATATTAAAACAACAAAAAAAACTGCAACACTTTGATTGTTTAATATACAATATCAATGAAGTTATTTTGTCCAACAATCTGACATGTGACAAACAAACAAAAAAGAGATAACAGAAATTAATTTCAATACTCTTACTTCAGAAGAATATATTTAAACATTGCATTGAACAAAGAACAGATATGGTGTAAATGTACATGAGACATGCAAGGAAATCATCAAACAAAAGAACAGTGTTTGTATTGCATCTTGAATGGCTTGATGAACAACAGAAGTTCAAACTGAACTGTTTTAGTCAAATATTTGCAACCTTTAGTAATTTTTGAAGACTGACTGGTACATATGTATCATATTTATCAGGCTTTATATTAATATGATGAACTATTTTGCAGATCCAGTCCCATCTAAGGAAAAGGCAGGACATTTTCAAACATTTGAAGAGGCATATGGCAGTGCAACATCTGAGAAGCATTGTCCTAGTTTGCAAGGAGCAGGTAATCAAGGAACAGATATCTCATATAGAGTTTCTGCAGAGACAGTTAGGGCTGTTGTATTGTGTACAGACTGTGAGAAACCTAGGTAAAATATTGATATTACAAGAAGTCAAACCTGTTTTAAGAGACCACATAAGGGAGAACAAAACAAGTGGTGCATTAGACGGATGGTCTTTTATACAGGTTCAATTTGTATGAAATTCTGGGACCGGGTGGCTCAATGAGTTAGGTCGTTGGATCTAACAACTCATGCAAGCCTATCACCAATACGGTGTGGGTTCGCACCCAGCTTTGCAAATCACAAAAAAGGGTGCACTCGACTCGCAGCCGCAAGTGATAAAGTTTACCAGTTGCTTGCCCAGGATCGGTGGTTCTCTTCGGGTACTCCGGCTTCCTCCACAACTAAATCTGGTCGCCATGGTATAGCTGAAATATTGCTGAAAGTGGCATTAAACACCAAAATTCAATTCAATTCAATTCAGATGGATCTAAAAATAATGGTCTTATAAGGCAGGTTTTTGCTTAATACAAACTTGACAAATGGTCTCTAGCAGTTTTGACTATGTGTGTATTACATGTACATGTTATATATTTGAGACTAAAATCAGCCTGTACAAATTCAGTCATTGCAAGGGTTACTACTCTCAGTTATTTTACTTGTTAGCAATGCATGCTCTATATATCTTTATTTAATTATACCCCCGCTCCACCGGAGGGGGTATACTGTTTTATCTCTGTCCGTCCTTCCGTCTGTCTATCCTTGTTGATTGGTTTTCATACACATTGAACATATATGCGGGGGTATCACAAGTGAGCATTAGCTCACAGTTCATCTTGTTACAATCTTAGATGAAAATACACCTAAACGACAAACACCAGGTGTAGTTTTAAAGGGCGATATTATAATTGATATTCAGTTTTGAAAACATTTGACTTCTCTTGTTTGTATTACTGTTTACTATCAATCAATATATGTTTTCATTTTATATTTCAGACTAGTGTATTCTCAGAAAATACCATCCCAGGAACAAATGGTGGAGTTAAATGTGTTGATTGAACAAACTCTTTTCACGTGTGGAAGCAATTTAATTCCAGATGATCATGATCTTTCGGAGGTATTTGCTGTTCAGACAAACATTGGTTGTGGTACAGATGTCTCTTACCACTACTTTTCTTGTGTTCTGAAGCTTGTGCCAGTATGCTACAAATGTGGATCAAAAGATGAACTTGTATTTATCCCACAGGAAGAAAAACAGTTGTATCATTCGATTCACACAGTATGTGCTACTTGCGAGGCGGGAGGTGCCATATTCCGAATGAGAAATAAAGTGAAAACTGCTAAACAAATATCTGCAAAAAAATGCCAATATTCTCAGGATTGAATTCAAATATTATGTTATAATATTAAAACACAGCAGTATTACAGTATAATTTTTGTTCATTTGAAAGTATTAAACTCGAGTGCAATGAAAATGTACAGTGATTATATTTGAAATGTGCAGTGATATTTTGTTTATATATATGAGATAAAGCAATGTACAGTGCAGCAGCAGTACTGGTAGTACAGTTTCTAAAATAGTTAAAGATGGAGATCATCCAAATACACTAGTTAAACTTCATACCTTTGCACATCAGGGTGATGTAACTTTTTCGTTTTTTAGCTCACCTGACCCAAAGGGTCAAGTGAGTTTTTGTCATCACTTTGCGTCAGTCGTCTTCGTCGGCGTCGTCCGCGTCTGTAAACTTTTCATACTTTAATCTTCTTCTTTGAAACCACTGAACAGATTTGGACCAATCTTGGTAGAAATGTTCATTGAGAGGTCCTCTACCAATTTTTTTTATTTTGGTTTAGATCGGAAAGCCAACATGGCCGCCAGGGCCAATAATGTGTTCTGATTGGTTGAAACTTTGATAATCTTCTTGTCAAAAATTACTCAGCCGATGGAATTATAACATTATAGAAATGATGACTGGATGGTCCTATACTAAATTTGTTATATTTGTGCCGATCGCATATCCAAGATGGCCGCCATGACTCGACTTAGTTTAACATTGGACCCTATGGGAATTTCACATTTTCATCTTTTTTTCTGAAACCAGGCAACAGATTTGAACCAGTCTTGGCAGAAATGTTCATTAGATGGTCATATACAATATTTTTGTATTTGGCGCTGATCGGAAATCCAACATGGCTGCCAGGGCTCATAATGTGTTCTGATTGGTCGAAATTTTTGAAATCTTATTGTTAGAAACAACTAACCCAATTGAATTGTGACTTTACAGGAATGATCATTGGGTCATCCTGTACTAAACGTGTGAATCGTTTGCTGATCGGAAATTCAAGATGGCCGCCATGACTCGACTTAATTTAACATTGGACCCTATGGGAATTTCACATTTTCATCTTTTTTTTCTGAAACCACGAAACAGATTTGAACCAATCTTGGCAGAAATATTCATTAGATGGTCATATAAATGATTTTTGTTTTTGGCGCTGATCGGAAATCCAACATGGCTGCCAGGGCCCATAATGTGTTGTGATTGGTCGAAATTTTAAAAATCTTCTTTTTAAAACCACTAAGCCAATTGAATTGTGACTTTACAGGAATGATCATTGAGTGATCCTGTACTACATTTGTGAATCATTTGCTGATCGGAAATTCAAGATGGCGCCATGACTAGACTTAGTTTAACATTGAACCTATGGGAATTTCACATTTTCATCTTTTTTTCTGAAACCACGAAAGAGATTTGAACCAAACTTGGCAGAAATGTTCATTAGATGGTCATATACCAGATTTTTGTTTTTGGCGCTCATCGGAAATCTAACATGGCTGCCAGGGCCCATAATGTGTTCTGATTGATCGAAATTTCAAAAATCTTAGTGTTTGAAACCACTAACCCAATTGAATTGTGACTTTACAGGAATGATCATTGGGTGATCCTGTACTAAACGTGTGAATCGTTTGCTGATCGGAAATTCAAGATGGCCGCCATGACTCGACTGAGTTTAACATTGTAACCTATGGGAATTTCACATTTTCATCTTTTTTTTTCTGAAACCACGAAACAGATTTGAACCAAACTTGGCAGAAATGTTCATTAGATGGTCATATACAAGATTTTTGTTTTTGGCGCTGATCGGAAATCCAACATGGCTGCCAGGACCCATAATGTGTTGTGATTGGTCGAAATTTAAAAAAATCTTCTTGTTAGAAACCACTAAGCCAATTGAATTGTGATTTTACAGGAATGATCATTGGGTGATCCTGTACTACA
>MJUT01003378.1:569196-584973 GCA_002080005.1 Gigantidas platifrons
ATCATGAAGTGTTTGAATCTTAACAGTATTTTCCTTACCTCAAAGCTAAACCCCCGAGAATTCCAAACTTCGTTTTTACTTTTACTTTGAATTTCTGTCATCCGAACAATAATTCCGATAACGTTAGTTTGGGGTCTTTTTGTCAAAAAAAGAAAACCAATCGTATATTTTGTAGCATAACTGTTTAATGATAGTTTAAACAAATCATTTATGGACAGTTAACAATTTTCAAAAAAATCGTAGACAATATACCTTTAAGTAAGTGCAGTTTTGCAACTTAAATTTTTGTATAATTTATCTCAATGTATATTTTTTTCTTGTACATGTACGTGTCTTGTTTTATACACTATTACATTTCAATTTCAATCTTAATTGAGTTGTTTGTTTCTGTCATATATTGTCTGTGAAATGAGGATGTCATAAATATATATATAGATATATATTTAGAATCTTAGAAATAATGATTTCCCGAACTTAATCAAAATCAAATTCAATATTGATCAATTGTATCGTCACTCGGCAACATTTTCTGCCACACTGGGAATTAATTAACGACAGAAATATTCAACTTTGCGAAATGTAAATGGGGTATTACGGTTAAAAGTACATGTCGACGTTGTAGGTATTTTGAGACGTCGATTTGTGTTCATTTGCGAACGAACTATATTCAGTTAAAAGTTCGCTGCTCTGTCAATACGAGACGGTCCTTTTTTACCAAGTTTTTACAACATCTCGAGAAAATGCACATGTACAAAATATGTAATGCTCAACGTGAAATTGTGTAAAAAATTTAAGAAATATTATTTCATTTGAGAAAAAATGTAATCTGTTTTAAGAAAATAAGAGATTTTTCACATGAGCATTTCCATACTATATCTTATTGATGCAAGCTTCATTTCGGCAGAAAAAGCTAGAATGTCTTTGTTGTCTGTACATAGCACCGGGAAGATAAAATATAGTCCATTTTCGTAAACAACGCGTTGAAAAAATGCCCGTCGAAAAAGTGACCCATTGATAAATAATAAGCATAGGCAATCTGTTAAACTAAATTCAAATATAATAAAACAAAGCAATACATTTGTATGTAAGCTTAAATTTGTGTCCTGTACCTTTTTGTATATCCTATTTGTACAAGTAAAACAATGAAATGTATTGCTTTATAAACATAGCAATTCGTGAAATAGCCTTATGACAGATGTAACGTCCTGAACGTCATGATCCTACAGAATTGTTAACTATTGTAGAAGTTATATTTCATGGAAGGGTAAACGTGTGTAAACTACTTATTGATAAAAGTTTAATGTTTCATGAATGATTGCTGGATCTTGATCTTTGAGGAGAGTAGCATGGAAGGAATACATATTGTTCGCCATTGACACATGTATGCAGATGCATAAATTTATGACAATTGATGACAATGTAATATTTCATGACGCAGACTTCTGTTGTTTTTTTTAATAGCGTTGTTGTACGACTTTGATAAATCTATACTCTGTCGTACTTAATATTAAATAATTATATGTTCGTTATGATAGAATAGCAAATACGAAATAATGTCATTTATAAATTTATAGAAGCAAACATAACAATTTCCAAGCATCATGATTTTTGGTTATCTGCCAATCTGCTTGCAAGAGACGGGACTTATGATACTTTTCAGGAAGTCGCGGTCATTTCACGTTTTACATTATTAATGTGGTGAGTATTTTTTTTAATAGAAATTGACCTTCTATTTTATACCAAGATCCTACATGTTTATATGCACCAACGTTACATTTTAAATGAAATAACCCTTACGCAAGCACCACGGCCATTCTACTTCATGTATCAATGCATGTGTTACCCATATTTTTTCAGTGGGTAACAGATCGACAGTAAGAAACATATTCTTCAATGGCGCAACTTTAGTGTTTGGGATCAAGTCCCTGTGATCCAGTTGGGAACACCTGGTAGTAATAATAGGTAGTAATGCATAGCATTACATCAACAGTCTATCATACATGATACATGTACATGTACATTTTTATTTATTTCATTAATTATAAACGAAAACCACGATTTGCCACCAACTGGAAGATAAAGAAACATTTCATTTAGTCGATAAGACATGCACAGATTAATTAGTTTATCTTCCATTGATGTGGGTGTACAATGGTTGAGGGGGGGGGGGGTGAAATCTAAGTTAGTTGTAGCTAGGGGCAGCAGTGGTCAGGTTGCAGGTTCCGATGTGGAGTCCTGGTATATTTATACTGTCTTACTTCTTACTCTTCGTTATGTTCATGAATTGAGTATCAGGAGATTGTTATTTGTATATACTAGACAACTACAGAAGGGTGATACAAAAATGTTGGAGCCGTCGTGGTCGTGATCATATGGTAGTTAGATTAAAACCTACGTGTTCAATCAGTGCCTATCACCTCTAAAGTTGCGAGTTGGAATCCCGCAGATGGCGAGATGTACTCGATACAACATTATGTGATTGAATTTGTAAGTGATTTGCGACAGGTCTGTCGTTTTCCCCAGGTACTCCAGTTTCCTCTACAAATAAAACTGACCGCCACATATTTTGCTGCACCCTCAGGAGATGTTTGTTGGTTTCTCTGTGTTATCAAGTCCATCTGATTAATGCATCAAATTGGAATTTTTAAACTATCTTTAAATGAATAATAATACACAGATAAAGTTTCCTTTCAAAAGACAACATTTGAATACCTAACATCTCTTGTGAGTGACAACAGGTTCCCCGGAGCCTATTTTTGTCACTCTATAAAGGGGTTGTAAAGCATGTAAATACACATATATTTGTTTATTTAAGGTGAAATTGTTGTAGTTGTCTATTAAACTTAGCTTGATTCATATACAATGAATCCTTTGACTAACTTGGCATTTGTTTTCTGAGTTAACACAAAGAAAAAAAACAATGGATGATTTAGACTCAAAGAAGATTTACATTCCACAGACGAATCAACATAAATTTTAAAGGAACAGGAATATTTGACTTAAAAAGAATCCAGATATATACTCATACATTTGCATGATCATAGGTAATTGATAAAATAGAAATTTAGAGCAGTTTGTATTGTGTAGATTGTGAATCTAATGTAAAGCAATGTGGTTGATTCCTCATAGTCTACTTGCAATTGTTCATGTATAAATCCAAAGAATACAATGGTGTGGATATTTTTGATGTAATATTCAGTGATCAAAGACAGACAGATGTGATGAATTAAGTGATTAAATAAGTATTTAATGATTCAGAAACACATGAATAATTGTAGTTATATCAGTTCAGACAAGAAATCAGGATTCAGCCATACCTACATGTACACATTAAGCTGCAGTAAACATTGAAACATAATTTTGAGATCTTCGAGATAATTCACTTTAACTGTTAATAAATAAATTGAAAGTGAAGTTGTTTCTTTTTCAGTACATTGTTTAATGACATGATATGTGTATAACAGTTCCCATAATTGTGTGGGAAACAATATTGGTGTAGCAATATTTGTACATGTAAAGATATGCCATATACTGAGCCAAAGGTGTTTTATGTTATGCACTATATACACAAATGTTGATCCATCATTTGTCCATTGGAAGCTAGGTGCTTAGCACCACTTTCAAAAGTATTTCAGTCAGTACTTTTCTGGCGGAAATAGGAGTACCCAGAGAAATCCACAGATCTGTCGCAAGTCACTGACAAACTTTATCATATAATGTTTTATCGAGTACACCTCGCCATGTTTGGTGTTCAAACTTACAACTTAAGTGGTGATAGGCAACAATTGTACAGGTAGTTGTAAATTCAACTACCGCACGACCACGACGGCTCAAGTTCAGTTAAGATGAAATGTAATTGTTTTATTGATATTGATGGAATTTATGATTATCACTGTTTATAAACTTTTTTTTCATATCAATCAATGAAAATAATTGGTTTGCTGAAATTATGTTTTTGTTGGGGTTCATTGGATGGAATTTGTATCTCATATGAAGTTCCGGCAATTGTAGACACAACGTTAGGCATATCAGAACAATACCCTTTCTTTTGCCACCAGACTGGGATGGTTGGCCACTGATTTTTAAGATTACACACTTTCTATACGTCTACCCATGTTGAATTTAAAAAGCTGTTAACAGTTGAAACACTTACACCAAAGCATAAATAAATAAATAAATAAATAAATAAATAAATAAATAAATAAATATTGCACGGACCGTGTTATTTATCTTAGTGAATCTCATGATCATCGATGAGCTAAAACAATTGACGCAGATGGTCCGTTGCTGAGCATGATCACTATAAAAACGGGGGCTCTTAAAAGAAAACGACAAGTAAAACAAAGTGGAAATATTTTAAAATAACATTATTATCATTTGAAATATACATATGTATTAAAGTGTAGAAAAGTAGATGAATGGATTTGAATCCGAGGATCCCTAAAATTCACATCACATTTTCATAAGTTATATAAAGTTTCCGCTTTTGCGCCCAAATTAAACTTTTAACTTCTATCAGTTCCATTCTCTTAATTCAATTTGAACTATCCATCCGTATCTTGAAAATGCGTTCTGTCATGTGCATAAGTTATTGTGTGCATGATTGGCAGACAATTCATCATATTGTTTTCTAGCTTCTGAACAGTCGGTCGAGAAAATAATAAAATATTCAAGACAGGCTGCATATAGCCAGTCAATGCCAATGGGGTTGGCAATTAATATTTCGCACAATAGCGACCCCACACCGCAACGTGTGAAAACAGAAATATCCTTATGTTGTTTAAATATGTACTAACCGCATCACATGTGAACTGTATGAATCTGTTTGATAAAGGCCTTTAACTAGAACAGGAAAAATGTACGCTTTAGTGAAATAGTGTTGTAATAAAAGATCGTGAACGTGATGTAAAAGTTTGAAAGAATGTCAAGGTATATCTTAAATGAGGTTGAAACAAGTCACCATTCGGTTGTATTACATTTTGACGATTTTTAATAACGGAAGACGGATCACAACCATATTTTATTTCAACAAACGCAACTTAGTTGTTTTGGTTTTTTTTTTCGTAATCTATAATAAAATGAAAAAATATATATCACACTGTCTGAACAGTTCCAGTATTCAATAGAAAAATCGTAGAAATATGTAAATTCTATATCCCTAACACACTTATATATGACTCCTCGTGGCCTAGCTTAGGTACTTCAGTAAAAAGTGACGGTGTTAAACTAGTATACAGTATATTTTTCTAAGCCATTTCGCTTACTTAATAACAACAATAGAAAGGAAAAATCGAAATTTTTGCAGGACAATCGGTCAATTGTCGGGCGACCGTCGCCGATAAGGTATAAATAAGCCTAAAATGGCTATTGCTTTAAGTTGTGAAGAACGAAGCTTTTAAAGCAAATCTATAAAATATGTATTTAAAGAAAATTGTTACTACGCTGATTATTAAATGAAAATGAAAATGAAAACGACGATTGTATTACATGACGTTTACTGTGACGTAACTTATCCGGAATATTTACACGTCTGCAATCGATATTACAAAATCCCTACGTTCTTTAAGTGTTTTAAAATAATCATTTGATGATCAAATTGAAAAAAAAATGCAATAGAACAACGGCATCTCGAAGACTGATCTTGGAAAAATGTTAACAGTCAACAGACTTTATCATTAAATACGATATTTTCATATGGCAAAGAATACAGGGATTGAACGTAGCAAGAATAATCCCATAGAACTGGGAAAAAGTGTGTTTCTTGCATATTTGGCCTTTCAATCTATTCGCACTTTTAATTAAATGAAATTCAACACTTTGCCACTAATTTTTCTTGAAGAATAGGATATACCCAATTCGCCGGTTCCTTCATTACTTATATTGCATATCGTTATACCGTTGTTCTACTCGGTTTTAGTGGTCACGATACTACTTTCTCTTTAATGTGATCTCTTTAGGAGAAAGTTTCCAACCATTCAACAAAAGAATGAATGGACACAGAAGTGACCTTACGAAAAAGACGCTCTTTCCCGTGAGTCAACACTTTGTGGCGCCGGGGCACTCATTGGATCACTTTGGTAGATCCAATATGTATATCAATGACAACAATTCAAGCTGGAAATAGAATCAAAGACAAAAAAAGAGAGAGTTTTTGCATCCGCGAGTTACAAACATTACATCCGGAGGACAAGAACAAAAAGGCCTAAATATTTTGTTTTTAATTAAATTTTGAACCAGTGCCTGGTCCTTATTTAGTTGGTAAATATTATCATTGCATTCTCTCATTATTTTCATATTCTTTATAAATTAGTGTACATATATATTTTTACACTTTAGTTACACTTTTAAATTTTTGTCTTTTACAGAGAAAACAAATAAATAAATGACAATTGAACTTAAAATATATGTTGTGTGCTTATGTCACTGTTTATTTAAAATTTATAAATCATGATAATTAATTCATTGTTCTGCCATTTAATGCTTATATAACACTGCAATGTGTAATGTAATGTAATGCACTCTCAAGTATTGTGTAATTTTATCATCATGTAAAGATAAGAACCACAGTCTATTATAATTAGATTTAAGCTTAGTGTACAAGAAATGTTTTAAATTTGTTTTTGAGTTCATAACAAATCTATTGTTTTGTGTTGTATTAATACCATCATATAACCTTTTTATAAAAATATTGAATAATGATACTTACAGTTGACAATTACATTGACTTTATTCAATGTCAAAGAACTGATTACATTGACTGCAGTACAGTTATATACTCCTGCCTGACTTCTATCAATGCTCTGTAAGTTCAGGATAGATGTAGAACCAGCAGGAAGATTAGGTCCAGTCCAGGTTGTTGTACAGCTAGGGTTACAATCAGCTGTACATGTTATTTGATTAACACTACCTGTCTCAGTAACTGTATAAGTGTTATCTGGTGGTGAGATTTCAATCTGTATGGGACCATCTGAAAGTATTCTATTATACATCAACCATCTATCAAACTGCTATTGAACCCAATAATAATTGTTAATTTAAACATATTTTATTAATTAATAAATATAGTACAATGACATAAATTGTAATATGATACAATACAAATAATTAAAGGGATTCGAAAACAAGTTTTAAAAAAACTTATATTAATTCGTTTCCCTGATAATAATTGTTGATTTTATATACAACCATGTAATGTCATGTTATTCAAATGCTTGTTACAACCAGATTGATATTCATTATATGTATGGCATACATATAGAGAAAATCGCTACATACTTATACTAAAATTAAGAAATACATCATAGAAGCCAGAATATGGATAGGCGAATATTAGTATTTTATCCCGAGCCACAGGCGAGGGATACACTTTACTAATATTCATCAACCCATCCGTCAACCCATGCAAAAACTCAAAATGCATTATGGCTTCCATGATTTATTTTTCGATTCTGATATGTCTAAGAGTACAAATACGGTAATATACTTTGATTGGAAGACGGTAATTAATATTTACATTTGCGGAAAATGTCGCACACAATGTATGCTGCCAATTTGAGCAGATAATAATTCATCAACATGTACATTTACGACGGAAAGGTCAGTCACATTCACCGGTGCATGTGCGAATGAGATTATGCCATCGACAAATCGATCGTTTGTCTATAAAGCGAAAGACGATTGATTGATTTTTGGTGTTTACCGCCACTTTCAACAATATTTCAGCTATATCATGGCGACCAGTTTTAGTGGTGGAGGAAGCCGGAGTACCCGGAGAGAACCACCGATTATGGACAAGCAACTGGTAAACTTTATCACTTGCGACTGCGAGTCGTGTGCACCCTTTTTGTAATTTACAAAGCCGGGTGCGAACCCACGCCGTATTGGTGATAGGCTTGTATGAGTCGTTATATCCAGCGATCGTTTGTCTATATAGCGAAAGACGAACGTCATGTTAGAATTACTAATAATTGAATATTTTAGATACTTTTCTTTAATCATTTTATTGTGTTTCCAACTTATAACTGTGTGGAACATATATAGCAATGAGTAAAACATTAAGCTTTTATTAATTTTTTGCTCTGACGATTAAACTTAAGTAGAAACTTGAGGACAAACAAATGTATATTTTGGCAGATATATTACCCATAGAGTTAGGATTATTAATATAAGCTATAGTCTTTGGTTCAATAGTTGCACTTTTATTGATGCCTTCCACAGAAATGAACCCATTTAAAAAAATGCTGATGAAAATGAAGGCCTTGACTTTAAAACGACATAACAATTATAGCTTAGCCGATTAATTGTATAATAACCCTGTCCCTTTGTCATAAAGTTGTCTCTAACGCATGTACATATATAAACAGACAATAAGTGATGACTGATAGTTCGTTTGCAAAACTGGTCATACTATTGGATTGTTTTATATAAACAGATATTGCCGTAGCGCGTTACTGCCATTGGGGCATTGTAATAATAATTTTCGCGAGTAATGTTACTTTTATTTACCTTATTGCAGTCATTCAGAACATACTTCCTCTGCTCTTGTCCTTAATTGAGTTACAAGTATTTATTATCACCATTATTATTAATGTTTTCTCATTTTGTTTATATTCTCAATATATCACCAGTAGTTAGTCTATTATATTTAGCCGTTAATTTCATTGTGTGGTATTTTACAACATATTTAGTACCGTACTTACTTAGGAATATTTCCGTGTTGTTTGGCTATAGAAAATGTAATTCATTACCTAGTCACTTTGTTCATTATTGATGTTGAATATACAACAAAATGTTGTCACCATGTCTTGCAATCATACATGTTTGTTGTCGGTTCGAAAAAAGAATGAATGAATGAATGAATGAATGAATGAATGAATGAATTAATTAATTAATTATCTTTATTCTCATAAAATATGCATACTCATAGATTGATAAATACAACATATGCACAAATTATAAAGTACATGTACAGAAACAGAATGTCGGTCTTAAACAGGAGAGCATTTCACAGTTATTACTTTGACAAATTTACAGAATGTTTCTAATACAGCAATGTTCTGAGTTTAAAACAACCGATCAAACTGATGAATACATATGTTGGGAGGTCATACTTTAGAAAAAAACATAATATGAAACACACTTCGTAGAACCAACAAAAAAACTGTGATGCCAATGTGTTACTACTCTGATCTGTTTTTGCAAAAATATAAGATTTTGCAACTACTCTTCAATGTATTTATTTTTAAGAGCAATAAAAACAAACAAACATTCGACCTTTTGTCATCCCTTGTGTTTTTGTGGATAAGTTTGCTATTTAAATACATTACGTCATTCATTGACTGCTAGACAATCAAATTTTATTTTCTGGGGCCATGTACTGTTGGTCGACAGCTACTCGGTAATCAAAATTCTTCTGTCCATGGGATGATATGGTTTAAAGTCCATATTTCGTTGGAATACATGCTAAATGTTATACACTAATACATATCTAATACTTACACTGGACAACCACATTTACTACAACAGATGTCTTACTACTGACGTCATTACCAGCTGTACACTGATAGTTCCCTGCCTGATTCCTGTTTATGTTCTGTAGGTTAAGTACAGATGTGGTACCAGCAGGAAGACTAAATCCACCCCATGTCATTGTACAAACAGGTATACAGTCAGCAGTACACTGGATTTGATTCATATTTTCTGTCTCCTTTAATGTGTAAGACTGAGTTAACTAAAGACAATTACTGAGGCTGAGCAGACGTTTAAAATCATTGTCATAGATTCTTTATATTAATACTACATAAGATTAATTAGAAATGAGCACGGAAACTTAAAATAGATTGACTGTTTTGGATAAAAATAACAACTTCCGGTACACAAATTGGAATTCCCCTTTTTGCCGTCGATTTCTGTAAACAATACAAGGATGGCTAGATTCTTTTATTAAACCGAATAATATTGCTTTACGTAATAATATTTGTTTCTCCTAATCCTGAGACACATTTAAATAACCAGCAATAAATACCAATAACAGAATATTAAAACTCAAATCCACAACATGATGAATATTATTCCAGAGCGCGCCCGGACCACTAAACGTGATATCTATGTTTTTATTTTGTCACATACATATACTTGTTTTGTATCTGATGGGTTGTATATAATTGTTTGAATACCATATTGCGAGAGAATAATACTTAAAGCTAGATACTTGTATGTATTTTTGGAACCGGGTAGGAGGGGTAAATGTTTGCGATCAGACCAAACAAAAGGCTATGCAATTGGTATTTGTTGCTTCTCTACTACGCACGCAGCTTTAATGAGTAAACACAAATATTTGTTGGCTTGGAATGTGTGTGATTGGATCGACATGTCTACTCGTGGCTGGATTTTTGCAGTGAGATAGTACTATGCAAAATTGCACTAAGTGTGTTGGTCTAGAAGAAAGCCGACATGATCACCATCTCATCGAATGTAACTTGCTCTCGCCATGATGTAGCTGAAAAATAATAATCACTTACTCACGTGCCTAATACTTACATTTAACAACTAAATTTACTACAACAGATGTCTTACTACTGACGTCATTGATATCTGTACACTGATGGTTCCCTGCCTGATTCCTATTTATGTTTTGTATGTTACGTATAGATGTGGTACCAGCAGGAAGATTAGGTCCACTCCATGGCATTGTACAAACAGGTCTACAGTCAGCAGTACACTGGATTTGATTCAGATTTTCTGTCTCCTTTAATGTGTAAGACTGAGTTGATGGTGTGATGATGACCTGATTAGGACCATCTGAAAAAAAAAACCAAGTAGCACTTGGGAAGAGATATCTAAATAATACAGAGTTTATTACAGAGAATTGTCTTGCGGAAATAACAATTGCTGATTATATTCCTAACCATTGTCTTCTGATGTTTACCAATGTAGGTTGATAATACTGTCGAAAATTTCACTTTTAATTTATATATAGATATTAAGACAAATCATTGATGCAAGGCCATATATATATATATATATACTTAAAAGGCGATTGGTGTAAAGAATACCTGTCTTAATAAACTTTAAATACATGTATAACACGTAATCGAGCAATCAAGTGGTGTGCGATTTAAACCGGTTTACAATTGGTGTCATATCTAATTACACCTAACGTGTGTTTGCCAGTTGAGGATGCATAGAGTTTTCGCAAAGAGTGTTATCATTGCTCACTTATTGTTAGGTGATAATTGACTTTAGTAAAGAGACTGAAATCTGCTGGAATATCATTAGACAGGTTTTATCAATATAATGGTGGCAGGGCAAATAGGATAACACCATTTTGTAATTATTATGCAGGGTTTGCAAGAGACTGGTTGTTCAACGTCCACGGTCTGACAGGCCCCGCAAAGCTACTACTAGAAAGGCTAATAACGCGGTGCGCCGGGTACCATCGTGTACCATCATCAGCTCGTATTCGAGATGAATTGATTTTATATTGGGGGGTGTATTTGTAAGGACTGTTAACCGATGGATCAATGAGTATCGCCTGCGAGCAAAGCGACCTATAAAACGACCATAACTGTCATTCCGTCATCGCCGGGCTCGATGGAATTCGTCACATGGCCATCTCCATTGGACTATTCGTAATTTCAGGTGAAAGTTGATTTTTATTGTGCCCTGTGTATTGCCGCTTTCGAGTCTGGGATCATAGAAACGTGACGGGAATGAGATGCTAGACTTACATGTGTAACAATGTAACGTCAATGACGTTGTACCCATTTTGATAATCATCTATTGGCTGACAGGCTGATCAGTATTGACGATAACGTCAGATCGTAAGAAAATTCAGGCAGCGGGAGGCGTTTGACACATTTCAATGGCGGTCTTTTGATATGATCACAATCGAGCACATATAGGAATTTGTTGGCCATATAGTGAACCAACGTAGTCCATAATGTTTGGATACGGCTTCTCTATACATTCATTCAAAAGTTCTGAAAAAAATTATGACTCGTCTGTTTTCTTAAATTTTTGAAAAATAATAAGCAAATAAAACAGTTTTTGAAGTTTTAAGATATCCGTGTTATCTCCCTTTTTTCCACTTGTAATGACCAACAACTTGATTTCATAATCAGCTTCACATATGACTAAAATAGTAGTCCGTTATCTTATCCAAAGTCAAATAGCATAAAAAAGCATTTTGGGTTCAACTTCTGTCATCATTTTTTTTTTAATACTGAATAGCTCGTATCTTTTGTCGAAGTGTATATTTATCCAAAGTGCCCATATTGACCATGTTAAGTGAATCATTATGTTAGACAATTATAAATAGGTTCTTCTGTCGCTTCAAAACAATGTAATACTATGCAATTAGAACAACAACTTTAAATATGAACATGATGACGAAATGAAGAAACTGTTGATGTGTCGCGATTTTTAATGGCACCTGACTTATAGCTATAAGACTGACAATTTGACAAAAGTAGTCGTTAAATTTGGAAGCAAAAATCCGTTATTCCACAAAAACCATTGCTTCTACAGATGGATGAAGACAGGGACAGACCTGTGACATGAAATGACCGCAAAATGTTGCCGTCATATAATACAAATTTATCGGAAACTAGCATTTGTAGCGATATCCACCTGATATATTAGGTCTTTTATGAGAGCAATAATAACTTACACAGACATTCGTGTCGTCGCGAAGGTTTCAAACTAGAGGCTGACCTGGGCCTGTATCACTCACCTGATTATCCATACAGATGTGGTGAAACATTTTCAATGAAGAATAGAATTTAAGAAACAATATACTATATTGAATTTCACATATGGGCCTGTTATTATAATGTTCAACAGTAACCTATAAAGATGGAACTCATATGTAAAATTAAATGGGTGTTGTTCTCTTTCAGTTCTAAATATAACTGAGATAGTAAAAGTTTGATTAAATTTACTAGAACACCTCATCCAAGAAATTTGCGGAGGAATGTAATGGAAAATACTGCAAACAGACTAGACATTAAAGTAATCATTTTGGTAGTTCATCCTATTAGGCTGGCCCCCTATGCCAAATCATGCATTAAATGTCATCAAAAATATAAAGAAAAACACATGGGATTTAAAATAAAGGGGAGTGCAGGATACAGCATCATTCGACAAGTCAATTTAGGACTTCCTCCTGCGCAGTGATGTTAAGGTTGTCCTGGTTTTTTTCTCAACATACATGATTCGAAACAACCATATTGATGATAATATAATATTTCACGACGTAGACGTCTGTTTTTTGTTAATAGCATATTGTTGTACGACTTCGATAGATAAATCTATACTCTGTCGTACTGAATATTAAGTTATTATATGTTTGTTATGTTCGAATAGTAAATACGAAATAATGACATTTATAAATTTATAGAAACAAACGTAACAATTTCCAAACATCTTCATTTTTGATTATCTGTCAATCTGTGTGCAAGAGGCGGTGTTGGTGATACTTTTCCGGAAGTCGCGATCATTTCTCTCTTGCATTTTACAACATCTGTACAAAAGCATAAATGACGAAAGTTACGCCATGACTCGAGTACACAGAAGTTTTACGTTTTTCATGTGGGAAGTCTTTTTTTAATAGAAATTGACAATCTATTTTATACCAAGATTCTACATGTATAAATGCACCAACGTTACGTTTTAAATGAAATAAACCTTACACCATAATGACAGCCATTCTACTTCATGTATCAATGCATGCGTTACCCATTTGTGTCAGTGGGTAACACATCGACAGTAAGAACAATATTCTTCAATGGCGCAAATTTAGTGTCTGAGAGCAAGTCCCTGTGACCCGATTGCGAACACGTGGTACTAATACATTACTTCATCAGTCTATGCATCATACATGCACATTTTTATTTATTTAATTAATTATAAACGAAAACCACAATTTGCCACCAACTTTAAGATAAATAAAAACTTCATTTCAAGTCGATAAGACATGCACATATTAATTAGTCTGCTTTCCACTTATGTGTGTGCAAAATGGGGGGGGGGGGTCTAAGCTAGTTGTAGCTAGGGGCAGCACTGGTCCACAACGGTCAGGTTGCAGGTTCCGATGTGGAGTCCTTGTATGGGTATACTTTCTTACTTCTTACTCTTCGCCATGTGCATGAATCGAGTATCAGGAGATTATTATTTGTATATACTAGATTATTAAAGACGGGTGATGCAAAAATGTAGGAGCCGTCGTGGTCGTCATCGTATGGTAGTTGGATTAACAACTACCTGTGCAATCAGTGCTTATCACCTCTATAGTTGCGAGTTGGAATTTCGCAAATGGCGAGGTGTACTCGATATAACATTATGTGATTGAATTTGTCAGTGATTTACGACAGGTCTGTCGTTTTCTCACTACCCCAGTTTCCTCTACAAATAAAACTGGCCGCCGCATATTTAACTGAAATATTGTTGAAAGTGGCATTAAACACCATAACACTAACCTAAAGCCTACAAAAAAGTATGTATATTTATACACCTACTGTAATTATCATGCAAAAATGATAATGACTGTAGGATAAATACTATTCACAAAGTTCTGTCTTTAAGTAAATTATAACAATATCAGCATTGAATGTGCAACTTAATTGTTGATTAGTTACGAAGAATATAGATGTTTTTGCCCCCTCCCTCCAATTTTTGGGCAAAAATTTAGCTTAATTACAGTTTCAGTTCATGGTGCTTTGTTATATTTTATACCTTTACTTTCTGACACAATTTCACACACATGAATTGCTGGAACCTCATGAAGTGTTTGTTGGTTTCGTTGTGTTATTAAGTCCATCTGGTTATTGCACCAATTTAGAATTTTGAAATTATCTTGAAATGAATTATACACAGATCAAGTTTGTTCTTGCAATATCCTTTCAAAAGACAACATTTTAATACCCAACATCTCTGGTGAGTGACAACAGGCTCCCGGGTCCTATTTTATTCACTCTATAAAGGATTGTATTAAAAGCATGTAAAAACACATACTTTTCTTTATTTAAGATGGAAATGTTGAAATTATCTATTAAATTTAGTTTGATAAATGTACAGTGAGTCCTTTGACTAACTTGGTATTTGTGTCAGTCTCAACACAAAGAAAAAAAACAATTGACTACCGTGGGTGACATATATCCAAAAAGTTGCAAGGTTTATCATCGGGGACACGTTTGTGTCAGTTATAATCAGCACCTGTCGAGATGAAAATTGCGACGAGGCGGTATAAATGAATTGCTTTTCGGGTACTCTCGGGATTTTCCTTTTCAGTTGACTAACATTACTGTAGTTTTAAGAACTCGAACAGATATTTTTTCAAGGCCGAGATGTAAATAAATATCTTTAAATATGGACAGAATGTACACAGATTGTGTAAAGAAAGTTTGTGGATAAGGTCAAAATTAAGTGAAAATTGCTTTTTAAAAAAAAAGGTGTTTTTTTCAAAATCATATCAATAAATTTTNGAAAATTGCTTCCAAAGTGTTTTTGTCAAAATCATATCAATAAATTTTGTTTAAAAAAAACTTTTATTCATGCCTGGTGGGAAAGCAAGGTGGGAAAGTATAAAATGGATAAGTTGGAGAGAAATTAAAAATTAACAAACTTGAATGAAGATTAGCTTTCTTGTCAAAATCATATTAATACATATTGTTTAAAAAAAAAAATTTTAACAAAACATTTAAAAACAAAATTGCTTCCATAGTGTTGTTTAAAAAAACTTGAGTGAAAATTAGAGTTGTCAAAATCATATTAATAAAT
>MJUT01003378.1:601770-619201 GCA_002080005.1 Gigantidas platifrons
AATATTACGAGAATAAAAAAATGTTTCAAGTAACAAAAAACTGATAATAATCGATCTTGGCAAAATTTCCTTTTGATCCCCTTTTTTTCAATGTATGTCTATCCTTATTCTATTAACAGAGGGGGGTTCAAAATGAAGTATTTCCTCTACCTTTGCGATGGGATTAAAACATGGTACCTCAGTTATAATGAAGAAAAAACAGAATTGAACGGCTGTCCTAGACCTTTCAAGCCATTGGTCAATTAGTTCATACGAATGAGTGAAATCTTGGTCCATATATTAAAAATATATCCTTTCAAATTAAAAGAAGGGGACTAAAAACTTACAAAAGGTTTAATACTGATAATCTGTAAAAGCGCGAGAGATCATAATTTATTATGTCTTGTCATACATACCTCGTTCTTTCTTCTCCTTTGGGCAGCTTTTCTAGGTTTTTGGGGGCAGGAGAATCGTCATTCACTAAAACGGGAATATCAGGAATAACTTCATCCTTCAATGCCGCTCTTTCTCCAAGATATCCAAGCTCGGCCTGTCTTGCTGGATCTCTACTGTACTGGCTTTTTGTGAAATTCTTTCCACATATTTTACTGTATTTTGAAGGAGTGAAATCCTAACATTTGCAATAATGTACCCATGCTTTATACCTCGGTTGATCTTTTGGAAAACTAATCCAAGAGATATTTTACTCGGTTGAAGAATTACTTTTGCAACCCCAGACAACGCAATAAGGCATTTTTATCCAAAGATTATTTTAACGTTTTACTATTACTACGTTCGCAAATGAAGTGATTATATACCCTAAGAAACAATAACCGTGTTATTTTAATTAGAAACAGCTATAGACTTTAATATTTATCTATGATACAGTGTTTCTTTCATCATAGATTAGATAGAGTAATATCAACTGTGACGTACACAGCATGTGAGCCTTGTTATCAAGCTAAACATATGCATACGGCGATAAACAGATTGACCAGTGTTTACACACACTGTCATCACACTTCATGAGTATAATGGAACGGTCATTATTGTATAGCTGAGGGGGTCGGAGCATTTTATGGGGGGGGGGGTTCATTAATGAAAATATAATATCACTGGGGGGGTACCATTTATTAAATTATTTCAATGGAGGGGGGTGTTATACAATTAATTTGTGTGCATGTGTCACACATGCATTGCCAACAGTGCTTAAAAAGTCTGCTATCAAATAAATAACAGCTGTCATTGTTATAAAATCAGTGATAGTGTGCAATACCAGCAGGATGTCTAATTTATCAAGTGGCAGATAATCTGATCACTCCTTAGCACACAATCTGGTATGGTTCATTATACATTTTATATAAGAATGTACAACCGATTATCTTTAGATTAATTTTGTCTGTCTGGCCACAGAGAGAAACATACAGTATTTCTACACAGTAATTTGACCAACCATGGATCTTCTAACAAACATTTGGACATTTCAATGTTTGTCTTGTGGATCATTTAATATGTTAAGTGTATACATGAATTAATTAGGTTAGCACTGAATATTTTTCATTGCTTGTCTTGTACTGTAGTTATACATGTATTGTGAAATATACAAATTAATCAAAATAAATATTTCGATTATTTTAAAATTCTTTATTCATGTATTAAAATTTGGAAAGTCTTAATCTATTTAACATGAATAGCACCATCCTGTCTTTAAATGGTCTTTCCCAGATACATATCATGTATATTTCCATGCATTCATCACTTGGCCATTCGTTTTATCAATTTTGCATTGTAATCACTTGGCTGTCTGTCTTCCAAATTGTTTTACTGAAAATCATTAATTGGCTGTCTGTCATTTTCAACCAGATGTTTACAGAGTTTGCAACAATAAATGCAGGCAAATAAATTGTTTTCATAGAGTGTTTAGCACATATACAAATACAAGGATTTTACCAATCTGGTTTCTTTGATTGCTATAGCAAACAGATGATTTTTACTACTTTTTACATGTGTTTGTCAAAGAGAATTCCTGAAATGTGTAGCTGTAAAATCCTTCTTATTGCTGTTGATATTGTAGCTTAATAATTTCTAATAGCCATCAATTAATTATTTCTAAATATAATGGCTGCACATTCAATAGCAATATGGTGGTGGTAGGGGGGTCATGCTTTTGTAGCTGTATCCTATGGGGGGAGGGTCATTATGTGGTTTCTAAGATTGATGGGGGGCTTGCCAACACAACATATTTTGGGCTATATTTGATCCGACCCCTTAGGCTGATAAATAATGACTATTCCCTAATTAGATACTGTAGAGTTCATACACATAATTTATAAGTAATATTGATGCAGTATTAATCTGAAAAAGATGTTTGATAATTTTATATCTGGTGTTCTTTAACGTCTACTTAGCTGGTTGTACTGTCTGTGGTTCAAGTAAATAAGCGCCACTTTCATTGATTAACATTCATTTAAAAATGTGCTCATATTTTATTCAATTATAGTTTATAGACCACGTATTGAAAAAAGACAAATATATGCAGTGTGTGTTCTAACTGTCAGTTTTCCACATCTTGTGGGATAATATTACTGTTGATAGCTTATGCGAGACTAATTAATGTGATTACCATTGCAATCTCAACAACTTGATATTTTAATCGTTTGAACATTTCGCAAAGGACAATTTTATGAATATCTCTATACCTATTATTTTTATTTCTTATAGCCTACGTAAGTGTTAATTCAATTCAAAATTTAAAATCTCAGCTTACTATGAATAACAAAATAAATTAAGTTAATGCTTAAAAAAATGAAAATACATAGTTAACTTATCAATATTTGGCATATTTATTCTAGTCTCCCACGAAGACAATTAATTTCTTTAGATGTTTATGAATAATTGATATTCAATCTGTTAGAATTATCAGACTCGGCATATTCAACTTCCTAGTAACTAGTAGTCCGTTACTTACCTCCATATTTATGGGGTCATGCATTTTTGTGAAAATATGCGGTCTTATTAGGTAGAAGCGAACCTATGCAGATATTTCTTTTCAACTGTTTATATACATAATAATGGAAAGGATAAAGTATAAGACATTAATATAGATATTACACATATTTTCCTGTTATCTTTTTGGGATGCATATATTCCATTTGTGCAAAACCAGTGCGGAAAGATACAAGTAATGGAGGATTTCACACGTGTAATATACATATTAAATATTCATTGATAGCTAAAAGATGTCTATATAATATATAAAATTTAGTATCAACCTAGTATCACAAGGAACTTTGAGATCCAGTGGCACAGATATATTCTATGGTTCTAACTTGCTTAGATATTTGTATGATATACTTTATTTCCTGTGACTGTATAATTCATTCTTCTATTATCCTATATAATATATTAAAACTTGCTGAGTTAGATTGCTGTCAAATTATAATATTAAGTATGCATGTACCATCTACACACGCTTAGACACATGTCTTATGTCTGTTTCTGGATTTTCCTTACGAGACAAGGTAACACTTCGATTATTGAATCTCGAGTGGTCTAGGGCGCTGGACATAAGGCTAAGCGATTTGTGCTGCAGTGTAGCAATGGTGTGAGTTCAAATCCTGTCGAGGGACGAACAAAAATTTGACAGCTCAAAAATCAAATTCTAACACTCTTTGGTTTAAATTGTAGACGTACATATATACATTTGTTTTACTTGTATGGTATCGTTATACCATAACGATCCAACACCCGTAAGATTGATCGTTGACTGGTTTTTCAGACGTTGCATATATATATATATATAGGGGCCCGGGTGGCTCAATGAGTTAGGTCGCTGTATCTAACAACTCATACAAGCCTACCACCAATACGGCGTGGGTTAGCGCCCGGCTTTGTAAATTACAAAAACGGGTGCACTCGACTCGCAGCCGCAAGTGATAAAGTTTACCAGTTGCTTGCCCATGGTCGGTGGTTCTTACAATCACAATGAATAACGTCACAATTTACAATTAAGTTTTCGGGAACGAGAACGTCACGTTTTTGTATTTATTCCGTGCCGCTTGTAAGTCCGTAATTTTGTTATCCATAAATTTTCTATCGTCTGTCTATATATATCGTCGCCACAAATTTTTTCAGGAGCAACTATTTCATAATCGTTGACTGAGTGGTTCGCAGAATTATAATGTAATGCAACAGGATCTGGTTTTTGTCTTCGAATTAAGGAAAGGTTAAGTAAATGCCTTTGATAAAGAGTAGCACTAGTCTCCCCTACATAAATAAAGCAGTCGCAACTCTTGCAAAATAATGCATATACCACATTCGCTGTCGTACAGTTAATACAATTTTTCACGCCAAATGTTTTCCCTTCATAGTTTCCAAAGAATTGCATGTTGCGTACATACGGGCATATTGCGCAGTTTCGTTCAGAAGGTTCACATTTATTTGGTTGTTTAAAGTACATGCTATTATGCTTTTTGTGCACTAAAATATCTTTCAGGTTTTTGTCGCGTCGTATGAACGCATAATAAAGTTCCGCTGAAGAAGGCCGGCTTGACCGGTCGAAAGCTCCGGATTTGAATTGAAGAGATTATGTTATTTACCTCATTATGAGAGATTTTGATATGATAAGGAACCGGTAAAGACAATTATTGTTACAATGGATGCTTTACAAACCAATTCTATTCGACGGACTGAGAAACTAATAGAGAAGAAATGTTGTTATGGGAGCCATCTATATTTTTTGGAAAAATGCATGGAGGAAAAACACATTCCAAAAGGATTTAAGTTGAAATGGACATTGAATTTAGATATTTCGGACTATGATAAGTGTCGAGTTCATGATATTCTCCAAAAAACGTCTTCGGAATTAATGTCGGAAAGTATAGATGTATGTAGAAATATGATCACTAATACTGCTGAAATTATCACTAAGAATATTGAACACATTAAAGTATCTAAGAATGACTGTAATCATATATTGTCAGCATTTCGAGACCGATAAACAAAGTAAGGTGCACTAATGAAAAGAAACAAGCAACATAATTTAAAGACTTTGAGAAAATTTAAAAGAGTAAATACGAACAATACATCTTCAGCTATGCAAATAACGGAACCAACAGATCGACAGAAGACGGATTTAGTGAAAATTATAGCGGACGGTAACGGTTTTTTTCGTGCTGTGTCTCACGGGCTTTATGATACACAAATCCATCACTCACAAATACGCAAAGAAATAGTACAAGAATTAAGTCATAATACAAACTTTTACGCAGAATATATTGAAGGCAATTTTCAACAACACTTGCTAAATATGGGTAAAGAAAATGGCACTTGACGGAAAACATAATTTACAAACTGAAGGAACTTCTATTGGTTCGCATTTAGGTATGAACTATGCGTGCACATTTTTAGGAACATGAGAAAAATCTTTATTTGAAAAATCGGAAAAAACGCCCTTAGCATACTTCCGATTTGTAGACGACATATGGGGCTTATGGATAGATGGAATAGATGAACTGCAAACATTTCACAAAACTGCGAATTCAATACATCAACGCATACAAGTAGATTTACGACACTCCAACAATAAATTAGAGTTTTTGGACGTTTTGACTATTATAGATAAAGACATTTTAAAAACAGATTTATATGCAAAACCGACCGATAAACATTTATATTTGCATTCTCAATCTTCACATCCGAACTACATGAAAACATCAATACCATATGGTTTAGGAGTTAGAGTGAAACGAATTTGCTCCGAGGAATCAGCATACAAATTACAAAGGAATGAAATCAAGGAAAATCTAAGTAAACGCGAATATTCAGGCAGTACCGTTGAGCATGAATTACAAAAAGTGGACAAGTTAAGTAGAAGTAACCTTTTAACATATAGGACAAACAAATCCAAGACAGACAGTGTGCCGTTGGTCTTGACTTACTCAAAAGGCTTACCGCACGTCCGGCAAATTATTATGAAACATATGACAATGCTATACAAATCCGATAAAATGGAAAAAGTCCTTGACAAACCCCCTATTTTAGCATTTCGACGCGACAAAAACCTGAAAGACATTTTAGTGCACAAAGAGCATAATAGCATGTACTTTAAACAAACAAATAAATGTAAGCCTTGTGGACGAAACTGCGCAATATGCCCATATGTACGCAACACGCAATTCTTTGGAAACTATGAAGGGAAAACATTTGGCGTGAACAATTTTATTAACTGTACGACAGCGAATGTGGTATATGCATTATTTTGCAAGAGTTGCGACTGCTTTATTTATGTAGGGGAGACTAGTGATACTCTTTATCAAAGGCATTTACGTAACCTTTCCTTAATTCGAAGACAAAAAACAGATCCTGTTGCATTATATTTTAATTATGCGAACCACTCAGTCAACGATTATGAAATAGTTGCTCCTGAAAAAAATTGTGGCGATGATATATATAGACAGACGATAGAAAATGTATGGATAACAAAATTACGGACTTACAAGCCCCACGGAATAAATACAAAAACGTGACGTTCTCGTTCCCGAAAATTTAATTGTAAATTGTGACGTTATTCATTGTGATTGTAAATGTTGTTACTAACGCATACTAAAGTTCCGCTGAAGAAGGCCGGCTTGACCGGTCGAAAGCTCCGGATTTAAATTGAAGAGATTATGTTATATATATATATAAAAGGGACCAATGTCCGAGATCCTATGGTAGTTACATTTTCGTCTACAGATGTATTCAGTGCCTATCGTGTTGGAAATGATAAATTCGACCCCAACTGGCAATCTCCGCGCAATCGAAACTTATGCGATTACGTTTGTCGTTGACTTGAGGCAGTTAGGTTGTCTTCCTCTCCAGCAGTTCATTCTCCAAACACAACTGGAATAAACGGTACAACTCAAATGTCAAATTCACTTGTACAATAAATTTAAAAATACGTGTACTAGTAATCCATGATAAGTATTATATATACCATGGATCTTACGAATTAACTTATTTAAACCAAGGAATCCGAAGGATGAGTTGGTTTAAATAAGTTCATGAGGAAGATCCATGGTATATATGTTTTTTAACAGAAATTACACCATTGACAAAAGGTGTTCTCTTCGACGTCCGCGTTAACCATGGAATAACATGTAGATCTTTATATTAAATCATGACGTAATCTCCTCCCACTTCCATAGAAACTTAACTATTATTTTTATGTGACGTCAATATCATGGAATAACATCAAGATCTTCATGTTAAACCATGGTTTGTAAAAGTTCACTTTTTTTCAGTTGATTACTGCATAAAAACATCAAAGGAAATATGCGTATTTATGTTGCAAGAAGTACATAAACTGTTACCAGTGGCATACGGACGACTGTAAAATATTGTTACATATATTCAGGATCCTCAAACTACAGAGACTGCTTTGATTTTAACATCATCGGTTGTACTTGATAATTTTTAATCTCTTTTAGATATAGATTCCACAGCCGACATTGAGTGTAACGCATCAGCTACCGTAATCATGCAGTGTAGCCTTTCACCTCAAGGGGCACCAGTGATTCCCGTCAGGTGGCTCCACCATTTTAAGAATAGAACCACCCGCTCCCTTCGAGGAGACATTTCAGGATAAGATTTACGCTAACATTACCATTTTGTAATTACCAAGATATTGGGAACTATTCTTGTGTATGGAATACTTCATATGAATTAGTTCACAAACTTGTCATAGTCAGCGTTAGTGGTATGTATTTATTGTTCCGACAGTGCAGTATATTTTGTTTTTCATTTTATTTGAATACAAGATCTTTTTAATTTGGCTCATTTGATAGCAATAACTGGTATAAGTAGGGGTTATAGTTAGGGTTAGGGTATTTAGCATTCAAGAAAAAATTGAAGATACCAAAGGGGTAATAAAAACCCGTAAATCCAAGAAGGACAGGCAATGCAATAACTAAAAGAAAATGGACAAAAGGACAAACAGAGATCCTCAAAACAGTAGAAGGCAAACTAAGCAAGACGAAACTCAGGGGTTAATTAAGAAATTAATCATGGAAGCCAGAATGTGTTGGGAGCTTTAACATGGATAGGCGGATATTAGTATTTTATCCCGAGCCAGAAGCGAGGGATAATATTTACTAATATCCACCAATCAATGTTAAAGCTCAAAGCACATTCTGGCTTCCATGATTTATTTCGATTCTGATATGTCTAAGGGTACAAATACGTTAGTATACTTTGATTGGAAGACGGTAATTTGTATTTACGCTTGCGAATAATGTCGCACTTAATTTATGTAACGCGAATAATACTGCGCCCTCTATCGGCATTATTCGGGTTACAATTTATGCTGCCAATGGAAAAGTCGGCCACATTCACCGGAGCATGTGCTATTGAGATTATACCGAATGGATAACTCGCTCGTTTGTTAGCAAAGCGAAAGAAGGAGGTGATGTTAGAATTTAACATTAAATATGGTTTTATGGAAATACGGGATTTTAACTTTTAGATGCAATCCATGTCATAAACGATGTAGTTTTGTCGGCTACACAGTTGCCACGTCGTCAACATATACACGAACACTACTTGAATTGTTATAGATATACAGCAAACGACAACGCTGTTATTATAGCTTACATTGATTACAAATAGGGATGTTCTGATCTTTTGGGTTTGTTTCGGTTTGGCAAATTAGCCTAAGAGATTCAGTACATTACAAATTAAAATAAGTTAGGACACCAGATAACAAAATATAGGCAAGAAAACAATAGAGAAATCAAAAGCCGTAAATCTAAGGAGAGAAAGTGCTATGGCCAATATAAAGAAAAACAAAAGGAAAAAGAATGATCTGCAAAACACTGCACAGAAAGATAAAAAAAACAGCATCAAGAATCCACTAATAAAAGAGGTGAACTGAATTGTGGAAGGATACGCAGTGTTTCCTCAATAGCGGTAACCCGAATAATCCAGTCATTATATTACGCTCCCGCTGGTAGCTACATTAACGCCTGAATGCATTCATCGATTTTTTCCGTCAACCGGAAGTACTCCAATGCTATGAACTATGGGTACGATATCAATCAAAATAAGGCGCGTAAAAATAGCGACAGTGGATATAGGGCGCTGAATTATTCCAGTTACAATAGCGGCACCCCTCGTGTAACTATTCCTGCTTGGAAAACAAATTAATCACATAATTACATCCAGCAATGTCCAATTTTAATCATCTATTGATATCACATTTATAATTTGTGTGAATTTCGAATTACACATTTTAGGAAGGAATGCGCCAATTCCAGACTCTTAATCCAATGAGCTCTCATGTGATAGTCATAGGGTCATACACTTTTCCCTTAGACTAAGATTTCCACATTACAATATCTATGTACATGTCTTACTGCCAGCAAGCAGACAGGAATGTGTAATAAAATGAATACAAAATACCCCGCTGTCGGAACAATTCCAAAATCAAATATTAAAATTGTTCAAAGAATATTACTTAGTAATATATTACAGATAAATATGCTATTTTTCTTCGCTTTTCTAGGAACGGAAGGAATGTCGTTATTTGTTTTTTGCGCGCATAATCAAAATGGCGGAAACTTTCACTTTCTTGGTTGATGCAACAGCGACATGTTTTACCACATTTCATACTGTTAAGAGCGGGCTATTACACTACAAATTATCCAAAACAAAGTACATGTGCATAGACAATATTAGAAAATAAGATACATGTTTCAATAAAAACGACTGACATATGGGTGTGAATAATAATAATTATTATTATATATTGGATCAAAGAGTTACCACTGTTTCCCTGGTATGTTTTCAGATGGAAATGTATATTATCTAACATTTAGATGATATCATGACCATCTCTGTAATAGGATTAGTATTATGTAAATGAAAACACAACAAACAATATATGTACACATATTTTGATGAGGGTTTTGCGTTCTTTACAGCAACGCTGCTCAATCAGTTACATGTGAGGGGTGGCATTTTGATCATGGGTAGGAAGCACTTGCATGGCCACAGCATTTCACGGTTGGGGAGGTTGAAAGCCATAACACTAATTTAATCACGTACCAAGTGAGCAGAGTAAGTGGTCATGTAAATGTATATTAGGTCTATTGATTTTACATCTGTTTCGACGATTGTATGATTGGATTTTGGAAGTGCTCTGACAGTGCAGTATTTATTTCCATTCTATGAGAAAAGATACACAATATTTATATTGTAATATTAAATGAACATTTCGCATATTATGGTTGAGCTCTATTGTTACTCATTACCATTTCTTATGTAATAATGATAAATGCGTAGCAATTCATTTTTGCACTAAATACTCTTATATTTGCAGGACCTCCCATTGTTTCTGATCAAACAGTTGTGGTAAAAGGAAATGAAGTGTTAGTGTCCTCCCTGTTTTATGCTGTGCCACATCCTAAAAATCCTATCTGGTAGCCGCTGGGAATGTGCTACCTATAGGGAAGAAATACCGATCATCAACGTTTCCAACAAAGATAATGCTAAGACTTTATAATGAAATTGTTGATGTTGATGGATATATTAGCACACTTTGTATTGACGATTTTAAGAGCATAGACGACGGAACATTTACATGCACAATTATAAATCCATTCGGATCTCTAAACGTTGACATTCATACCAGGGAAACGACACAAAGTAAAACAGGTGTCGAGCCAGAATATGAAGTTTGCTGGCGAATGAGCGAGTCACAATCTTCATGTTCTGTCGAGCAGGCGGATATTTTTCAGTATCAATGATATTCACATTCAGATGACATGTTTATCACCCTTAAATCAAACATAAACACGGATACATCTAGATATTTGTATTTTCGCGGAAAAATCACATGATTCATAATATTCAAAATACGCTTCCCCAAAACATAGTTCATAATTAGTTTGCAAACATACTATTCACTTTTACTGGTTTATATAAATGTTAAGATTGTTGAATTTTTCCTTTAGTGGTGATAATCATTGTTTTTTTTAATACAAACAGCAAAGTCGGCAATGGGAGTCACCCATTTTCATTAAAAATTGTGTTTACCAATGACGTTCCGGTTAAGAAAACACAAATGCCACGACCTCGCTTATGACGTAAACATCATGACGTCTCAGCAGAGGTTATCAAGAATTGTATCAAGTACATTTTTGTAGGACGATGTTTGTTGATATTGCTGACACGACAGTTCCTAATTTGATATATGTTTAAAAAAAAAATGTTAACTAGCTAATGGTGTTGATGAATTTTATTTACATTTGTCATCGTCACAATAATTATCGTTTAAATGTTGGGATAATTTGGTGATAACTCCTGCACACTGTTGATAAGTCCAGCTCAGCTCACGCGAACATTGATACATGTTTTGCTTATGGAGTCAGCAGGTAGATATAGCGAGAGGGAAGGATGATAATACACAAAACCAGAAGTGCCATGTCTTCTGCAATATCAATTGTTTAGCATTATAAATAGTCAGTTAGTAGATATTGCGAAATTTCATCGCCAGTTTAACACATATACCTTATTATATTATATACCCGTTGAGTAAAATTCAAATTCTTATTAATGTTCGTCGTTTCATCAGCGTATATTCGTTGTTCTTAAACACATTGTCCTTCAAGTTTAATTAATGCATAACGTTTAGATTAGTATTCCTGTGTTTGGATTGGTGTACAAGTTATTGTCCGCTGTCACCACATTATGGTAATTGAAGCCATACACTTTATTACAAATGCTTGGAAAAACTAACAAACTGAGAAATGTAATAGCCATGATGAGAGACGTCACCGTCCAAAAAGGAAAATTCACCGCCTGCCTTTAATATATTTTGAAGAAAAGGTATATGTTCTAATTCAAAAATTGACACATTTCAATACGATATTTTCTAGTCATTTCCATTCCGGCAGAAACTCCGTTTTTTTTCGTTTATTGATCACGTGATTTGATGTAAACTGCAGGCATCATTACTTCCGGTTTGGGTAGCAACGCCTGACGTGAATGTAAATACAACGTCATGCGCGTCATTTACGCTAAAAATGGAAAGGCCCAAGCTTTCCAAGGGCTGGTGCTGTGTTCCTCAGTGTAAATCTGATGGAAGGAAGCGTGGGAAGTATGCATACTATAGCATATCCGTTGTTTTTTTTTGTACAGCTTGAGGCGATCATCATTCCAATCACACTTTTTTAATCAATCATGAAATATATTATAAGTATATCACGCTGTTCAATATTAGGCAACAGTTTTAAATCCGACGACCATATCGGCACTTGTCCGATCTCACACACAACCTGTGTTACACCGTTCTCCGTTATTGTTCTCCTGTTTATTTGTGAAAGTTCGTATAGTCATTTGTTGACGTTATTTTCGCTAGATCTAATTCTTGGGCAAGTTCACATAACTTGACTAATTCATGTTTTCTATACAAATGACATGTTATGCCTCTATGCTGTAGATATTCCTTTAGGCCGGGAAACTGCCATCGGAATAAATCTACTTGAATATCATGATAATAATGATAAACGTAATTCTGCTGACAAACCGGAAGTTTAGATGCCTGTTGTTTGGTTGCTACGATACGCCAATCGTACCTCCAATTTGAAAACCGCTTTAACCCGAAAATACCGTATTGTGATATTAGCATTGTCAACGTAAGTTCCTTGGTATTCATTTGTTATATTCGTTGTATAAAAAAATAATGATTTTTTTGCAAATACGATATTGTCAAAGTATCTGCAGTTATTGTTGAATAAACTAGCCAGTAAGAACTTTTTTCGGAAATTAATCATAAATTGAGACTCTTAGCAGTATCTACACAAATCAGCAATGAAAGGAGCATAATTCATTCCCGTTTGAATTCTAACAATGTGATGAAAGATTTTATTGCCAAAACAAAAATAAAATATTGTCTAGCAAAGACATGATAGCATACATTATGTCATTACAAGTTCAATTACAGTATGTATATCTTTTGTGAGAGGCCGTCGTGGTCGTAGATTTGCAACTACCTGTGCAAGCAGTGCCTATTACCACTAAAGTTGTGAGTTCGAAAGGACAGAAAGACAAACAACGATCTACACAACTCTGCACAGAAAATTTAAGATCGATCAACACGAACCCCACCGGAGATGAGCTCATGTGCTAAGGAATCAATATGCCATCAATATCACAAAAACGACCAATCACCTCTCATGGTAGGAATACGTCTATGCTAACCCTGTTAAATAGATATACGTCCGTACAACCTTTTTTATTGTTTGTCTACTGGAGTTATAAAAGAAAGCAGGATTAAGATGATATTATCATGTTTAATCAGATTATATAATTATTATTTGAGATATGCATGAAGAATTGCTATCATTGTGCTTCGCTACATTGTCCACCAACACCATTTATTGTTTTCTTAATGCTATATAAATATGATTAATTGAAGAAACAAAAAACAGTTTTACCACCAAATGGAATCTCTTCAAAATATCAGGGATGTATTATATTATGTATATTGTGTTTTGTAGATGAATGTTCCAGTACAGAACTGTCAATTGTTTTTTTTTTTGGTTCGCTTGTCGCCTGTTTCATAGCTACAGCTGTTGTTTCAACATATCTTCAGATGACCATTTGTCACCGAATCAAAAGTTTGTATACTTTCAACATGTGTGAATTTCAGTATATCTAAAATATACGCCAATTTGCATATCTGTGATGTCTTTATCAGTTGGTTTCAAGGAAGATATTTTCGCCTACACTTTACATATTGTAAGATTCTGCACAATTTCAGAAAAAAAGATAACATCGCATTTGATAAGGGTAATAACAAAATTACCGAACACCGAGAAATCTTCCAAAGGGAAAGGCAAAATTCATAAGTAAACAAACATACAAAATCAGTCAATAACCTGAAAACTGGGAAAACCGCAATGGCCCTGACTTGGTACAGGTAATTCTAAAGAATTTGTGGGTTGAATCAGATTTTACGGCGCCAAACCTCCCGCTTTCATTACGGTTAAAAGGTTCCGGTTGTCACTATAACAGCATTGTTAACAATACTGGGACAAAATACGCATAATAGTAGTCAACCCAGTATTTTATGAAAATCCATCGTTTATTATCGTCTCTGCAGAACGTTTTAACCACGTGGTCGTCTTCTTACACAATGATAACCAATTATTTTAAAATGCAGATGAACGAAATGGAAATTACTGGCCAACTATTTTTTTTCTAATACCTTGCACAGACCGAGTCAAAATCAATCCAGCTCAGAAGACAAAACAAAACAAATGCCATACTAAAAAAACGCCAAAGAATTCATCCACAGCGAAATGGAACAAGATTAACCTTTCTAAAACACAAATGCTATAGATCGGTGTTTGCCTTTTTTTCTTTTCGTCATTATATTGTCTGTTTTTCTTTGATATACTCATTCTGACTGCCCCTTTGTTATCTTCAAACTCTTCTTATATTACGTTCACATTCTCTATGTAGATCTGTCGTGTAAGAGGTATACCAAGCTTAAAAACAAAACATGTCAGCGGACGTTCTCAGCAATAACAAATTATTTCCGATTTAATTACCACTGAATAAAACAAGTAGCATACAGGAAGTAATAAGACATTTACGTAGGTGTCTTTTATGTTTCAGAAAGCAAACGACTAGCTAAAGAAAGGTAAGTCGATTTTATTTTATGTACTACACAGAATTAAAACAGTTCATACCTCATCCATATCATTAAAGCATTCTTTTTCCATATATCGTTTTTATATTTACTTCTTCTCATACAGATTTGTTTTATCTCTTAAAGCCCCAGTTGCAATGTGCCATGCTTAAATTTTTATCTAGAATTATGTAAGTGGTTAAACGATAAACAAATTATATATAGCTGACTCATACTTCTAAGTTGTAAAAAGAGATAACAAGAATGCTGTTAATGAGCTGTATGGTCTTACATATTGAAGTAATAAGACCATTTAACAAGAATAAATTACTATTTATAGATCTCAGTATGTAATTGTAGTAATTAATGTAAATAAAATGTAATTAATTTTGGATATGGCTTTAAAAGTATTTTCCTCAAATACTGGAAATATATACATATATTGTATATACAATTATCAAAAATATCAAAGGGGTAATCATAAGCCGTAAGTCAATATTCATTATATTTATTATACATACAATTCAATGGCCAAATGTATAAACAATGATCAATGATAACTACACTAAAACACTAAACATTGAGCAACACGAAATCCACAAAAACTGTATGTGAACTCCAATGTTCTGGTAGGACAATCTTGTTCTACCTCACTAGTGGCACCCGTCGTGCTTCAGTTAAACGACAGAAACATCATAAGATGGAAATTGTGTTGGACAACAGTATGCGTAAATAAATACAGATAATGAAAAAAACTTGAAATTCAACAAAACAAATAGCAGTAAAGACGAATCGAACCACGACGACACGAAATTAACATTATGAACAACACGAACAACACTAAAAACTGGTGGAGAACTTCAGATATATCCGTACACATTATGTCATTACAGAAATGCCTCGTGTCACTTAATTATCTATCTACTTTAAAGTAGATTTCAGCCGACTAGTTTCTTTATAGTGAAATAGTTACTGTATTTTTAAGGAAAACATAAACGACATACATTTACTTGAACAACACAAATAGTATGTGTATGACGCGACCAACAATAAACTCATTCGAATTGCTCCGTTCAAAGTGTGTGCTTTTTGTTTTGCGATGTTCCTTTGTCACGCCATTTAAGTATCAGGAATGTGGGTTTTTTTCTCATAATTATTATGATTGTCCTCCTTTTGTAATTATAATCCATATGCTAATGGTGTGAAACCTATAATTAATTTGTTTCACATTTTCTACTAAATTTGTGTTTTTTCGAGCCTGCCTGGCTATTTTATCTTAAGTTTAACCTTTCTAAGACCATATATTTTCTGAAACGTACATGATTCCTCTACGTTCTGTCAAAATATCAGGGGATGTTTAAAGCCTTGCAGTGAAATGCCAGGCTATGGAAAACACCTACTCTAAAAATAGCTCGGTCATCCCCGGGAAATTCAATATTTATAGGTCATGCATCAAATCCTCCATAGAGGTATTCAAATACAACTAAATGCATCAAATTTGGGCTCAAAATAATCCTTTTATATTTAACTTCAATTATCAATTTTAATTATTCCATTCCATTCAGTATTTGTCACAATACAACAAAGTGAAAGGAACTTTTTTTTTAAAAGGGACTACTCTTGTATATGTTCTTAGCTCTGATTGGTTGAATTACTGGTTTGACACCTAAAGAGCAACAAAACTTGCTTCTCTAACCCTTTATTGGCCTTATTTCTATTCATTAGGCAATATCAACCACAAAAAACCTCATAAGGTATGTGGCTGTCTAATATTTGCAAGTATAAGTGTTCAAATGCAAAGGTCCCCCTTGAAGATTTTTAATGAAAACATCTCCATTTACAGCTGTTGAGTTCAGACTGTGTAATATACCAAAACTTACCTATTCTCTTATATATTACAGTTATTAAGCTAATTTCTAACATAATAAGCAATTTTTACACATATATATGCCTCAGTTGTATATTTAATTGCTAAATACTATGAAATGTTTGCATTTAGCCCCCCCTTTTTTTCGTCTCATAAAATGAGTTCACATCACTCTTAATTTTGTTAATTCATGCTTTAACCCCATAAATTATGTAGTTTAAGGCATAAATAAGTTTTTGTATATATATCTACAGTTGAAATTCCTTCTAATTCCATCAAATATGCAAAAATATGATTTATTGATATTCAAGTCTTGGAATTTGTTATGGTGCAAAACTATTATTTTCCCCAAAACTCAATAAATATATGCTTCCACATAATTTTTTCCCACGGTTTAAGTAAGCTGGATGTTCAAATGTACTGTTACAGCCAAATAATACTCTAAAACATGAAATCCAAATTGACAATTTGAAAAATTAACAGAAAATGCTAAGCAGTAAATATAATTTTCCTGAGATGGCTTAAATTACCAGGTTTTTATAACATAATTTTCAATTAAAACTGCTTTCTACAGCCTTATATTGTTTCATAAGTACAATTCACATGTAGTCTAACTGAAACTACCAAAATTTATGAGGAAAGATTTGTAGGATTGAAAAAAATCCAATAAAGATATCACCATATTCTATATTTGAAGTTGACTAACTGGTGCATGATGATTTAAAAAAATCCTTAATAGCAACAATATTTACAATATTATATGCCCTTCTACTGCAAAAACACATTCAATCACATATCCCCAATAATTATAAAGTCATAAATAAAAATAAAATGAGTTGCAATACCCTCTGTCCATTTATATCCAGTGTTTGGGAGCAATATTCCAAAATATTACATAACATGCATTTCGA
>MJUT01003378.1:619471-631681 GCA_002080005.1 Gigantidas platifrons
TATAGGTCATGCATCAAATCCTCCATAGAGGTATTCAAATACAACTAAATGCATCAAATTTGGGCTCAAAATAATCCTTATATATTTAACTTCAATTTTAATTATTCCATTCCATTCAGTATTTGTCACAATACAACAAAGTGAAAGGAACTTTTTTTTTAAAAGGGACTACTTTTGTATATGTTCTTAGCTCTGATTGGTTGAAATACTGGTTTGACACCTAATGACGTAGACGGTATAGTTTATGCGAATATTTTCTGGGAAATGTAATAGATGATATAAAATTTCCGTGCTAATTTACTAAGAACATTCTCCTTTAAGGTAGCACAACAGTCTGATTTTTTTCACTCCAATCAAGAGTCTTTGAAGGTTCATATCTCAGCAAATACTTGATGGATTTTTAAAATTCAAGATTCATCTTGTAGCTAAAATGTGACTTTATCTATCTTAATTAATTTATGTAATATGCAGTTAATAATAAAAAAAGCTATGGCTAATAAAATACCAAACATGCACTGTATCAGCTTGGATAAAAATAGCACATTCATTTCAATACCCCCCTAAATTTTGTTTTCAGCCCTTTAATTAACCACGCACAAGCTACAAAACGGTGTCTCAGATTTTTGATACATGCCTCCAATCCTTAAATCAACTATTTCATCTGTTAGATGCCAAAATCTTGTTTCCCCTTAAGAAACAAATTATCCAAAAACTGGGACACGGTTTTGTAGAGGATATCCCTCTCAACACTTGTATATCAAATTCAAGTCCTTAGGGACACCCATAAAGGTGCTAGTTTTTATTTAAGTTCATAATTTTCATGTAAATTAAGCATGCAAAATTGCCACAAAACTATATATCCCACTTCTGGCCCCTGTCAATATGCAATAGACCTTCAAATCCCACTGGGAACACCTCAGAAGTGACCTTACATCTTTAATTGATCAGAGGAACCAGTTTGTGTGTTTATACACTTAAGGCTATTATTTTTGCATTATTTGTGCACTGTCCATACCTAAACAGCACTTCTTTGGCATTTTGGCGGGAGTGTGACGTCACAGGTCTGACCCACATCTGGAAGCTAGCAAGTTAATATGGACAAGCTCCTCCTCCTTCCAGATCAAACAAACACAAGGGTGACAAGTTACATGTTGTGATCATTAACAAGACCATATTAACATTAAAATAAACGGATCCATCTTTTTTTTACCAAGAGGATGTTATTAATTCATGTTTCTTCATTTTATGCAATAGTATAAATAAAAAGTAAAATTATTCTTTTACATATATAAGGCAGAAGACAACACTCCTTCTGAAAATGGACTCTTCCATAATAGACCTTTTGAGAAATCAAAATTGTTCCTACAATTTACATATATCTTTTGTTTTGAGTAAAACAATCTTTAAAAAATGCCTAAAGTTCCAAACAGGAGACCATCTCATATATAATTGTAGATATGAAAATATAAAATGAACTAATAATTATGTTGTGGTCAGAAGTGAACAGCTGGACACATGTAATTAACACAGTGATTGATAGGTAAGCCCATCCCACATATTTATATTATCAAACACTTTACCACATGCTTTTGTTTACATAATTTAATTATCAATTTACTCCTTAATGATACAAGATAATGACAGTAGGATTTTTTAAAAACATTTATATATATATGAACTTTCAAAAACTGCAATAAAAATTAAATTCATTAAAAATTCATAATTTGACTGTTGTGCTACCTTAAACAGCAATGAACTTAATTTATAGTTGCATAGTTCCAGCTTAATATATGACGCTTTTTCTGCTAACGCTAGCCGTATTTATATCGAACCAGTGTATTTTAAATAATTTTACACACAACTGACTCGAGTGAGAAAATAAAAATAGGAATTATAGCATCAAAGGGCAACAGAAACAGAATGTTTTAATGCAACACAAAACATATGATTGGTACCACATTTTTCAGAAAAAAAAGAATTGATGAATATGTTGAAACATTTGAGACAATTGCACAAAAGCGAAATGGTCAATGCCCCATTGATCTACAATACTTCAAATTCATTTCATGGGCAGCATCGCTGAAGTTTATTCAGCTCTCTAATCTGAACAAAGTTCTGATTATGACGTCGTAGAACGTGATATTTGAAAAGATTACGAGCTAGTATTCTAAAAGACATTTTGGCAGTTTCTACTCTACTAATGACACCCGTCGCACTATTCGTTGGAGGGGACGTTTGAGAAAAATAGATATTTAGCTTTTAGCTTCATAAGATTACATATTTTTAGAAATAAACAAACATTTGAAAGAAAAATTATTGGCAAATGTTTAATTTGATAACATTATTGACTATTTTTCAAATAATCAGAGTTTTTTTCTTTAATAAACACATACTTAGTTTAGAAAATATCTCAAGAACAAGCACGGAGACAAGTTATTGTATTGCCTTCTTATAAACAGCATGTGCAACTGTACAATATATGTGAAAAATACAAGTATCAATACATTCAAGGAAAATCGAATCCATAAAAAAGCAATACATACATATTCGATAAACCATTGGGAAAAGTATCGTATAACCAGGAATAAATACAATAATTTGATAAAAATGGCAAAGAGGGATTATATTTATATATCCATAAAAATTAAAGCAAAATCATCTGGTAGTAAAAATTGGTGGGATCTTGTTAAAAGGCTACTTAGTTCAAGTAATAATGGTTCAATACCCTCCCCCATTAAAAGCAGACAATGACTTAATATGTGACAATTTTGCAAAATGGGAGTTAATTAAGGACTTTTTTAGTGAGCTATTAAATCTGGACGACTCTAATTCGACAGTACCAGAACCTATTGATCCACTTTATGACAAAGTGACAAAACTTCCCATTACAGAAACTGACATATAAGACGCTCTAAAATTGCTCGACACTACAAAAGTAACTGGAACAGATTTAATAAACCGACGACTTCTAAAAGAAGAGGCTTTCATTTTGAAGCTTCTATAGTATCGACAAAGTGGAAGCTGGCAAATGTCACTCCAGCCTTTAAGAAAGATAATCCCAGTAAGGTAAATAATTACAGATCTATTTCTCTTATTAGTGTTTTGGGCAAAGTAATGGAAAGATGTGTTTATAAACATGTTGATAATGTTTTACTCAAAAATAGTATTATTACCCCCACACCAATCAGGATCCACTCCTGGTACCTCTGCAATTAACCAACTTCTAAATCTCACAAACGAATTCGGAAAAGCTTTAGATATAAGTAAAGCTGTTGACAGGGTTTAGCATAAGGGTTTACTTAATAAATTAGATAATATTGGGATACAAGGGTCTTTATTGTTAAGGATCAAAAATCATCTTACAGACAGAAAACAACGAGTGGTTATATAAATCGCACATTTCTGATGGCGCACCATTAAAGCCGGGGTTCCACAGGGATCTATTCTAGCTCCTTTATTTTTCTTAATAATATTCATAAATGACATTGTCACATACATTTACTCTTCTATAAAATGATGTGCTGATGATACTTGCTTGTATGTTATTGTTGACAACCCGCGTGAATCGGCAATAATGTTAATAACGATAAAGGCAACAATTCATGCATGGTCCACTAAGTGGCTAGTAAACATTAACCCTAAAAAAACAGAAACTATGACGATCACTAGAAAAATTAACAAACCTTTTCATCCGCCCCTTATAATGAATGATACAATACTTAATCAAGTAATAAAACGCAAACATATCGGTTTAGAAATTTCAAATGATTGTAGATGGCAAAAACCTATTGATCTTGTAACAAAGAAAGCTTTTACTGGAGTTAACATACTAAGAAAATGCAAATTTATTCTAGATAGGAAAACTTTAGAAAATATCTTACCTTCATTCGGCCGATTTTGGAATATGCAGACGTCGCATGGGATAATAAGGCATTTTTCTTGATGAATAAATTAGAAAATGTTCAAATAGAGGCTGCTAAAATAGTCATTGGGGGAACTCGGTTAGTTTTTATTAATAGTATATATAAAGAGACGTGTTGGGAGACGCCACAGGCAAGACGAGAACATAAAAAAATACATTTTTATAAAATGGTAAACGGTCTTATTTCTCCTTACCTTAGTGTAATGGTCTCCTGTAACCTGTAAAATAGTCATGACTACAACACTTGACAGGAAGTAAATATCCCCCAGTACGTACTAGAACAACTTTGTATAATAAGTATTTACTACTCTCTACTGTAAGATTATGGAACAGCGAAACCAAGCCAATAGCAGGTCTCCTTCATATCTTAAATTCTATTATAAGTCAAAATTCACATTATCTTTTTTATTGTCCTAGATTCAATGATTCGAGAAATCGGTATTATCGAATCAATTGAAATTCCTATGAACAATTGTTTGGATCACCTGACAATCAAAATAACAGTTTATTTTTAAATGTACAAAATTTTATAGTAAACAGTAAATGTTACATCTAACGTCAGCAGTACTTAGTTCCTTTATTTTTCTTCTTTTTTTAATTACTTTAATTTTTTACACCAAACACCAGATCACTTTATTTGTTTTATTTTTTGCACCTTCTGTAATTTAGATCAAAGGATTATTATTTAGTTCTATATTTTTCTCCCCTTAGAGATTTATATTATTTTATAAATTAACTTTATTCCTATGGATAGGGATTAATATAAGTTCTAGCCACTTGTTTTCCAATCCAATTAAATACTTCCTATTGTGTATTATTTATAGTTAGTTGAATAATGTATTGTTATGTTGAATTAATCATTATTGAATATAAGAATAAAAAGCATGCATTTAATTGGTTGAACACTCTCCATGTGACCTTCACTATTCTGCGATGCAGACTGGGTTCTTGATATAGAGTGGTCCAAAAACCGTGTATAGATTGATGCTACCGGTCTATTCACGGTTTTCGGACCGGTCTATATCAGCATTAATAGAAACTTTAAAACACCTTCAATGATCCTGATTAAAAGTACATTACAAATGTTCATTTGTCTGTATTTAAAGTTTCATGTATTGCTAAAATTGCAGTTTCTGTTAAGGTTTCTTGATTTCTTGAAAAATTTATATTTTGTGTGTCTTCAATTCAATAAACATAATAGTTACTGATATAGAGGGCAATATTATGATTTGCAGACTACCCTCGGGTACGGACCATGAAATATATATTTCTCTCGCCTCCGACTCGGGCAATATCAGTTTCACTGGTCCGTACCACGACCCTTGGGCAGTCTGTATATCCTGATATTGTCCTTCATATCAGTAATTAGTATATAAATAAAATATGTTTAAACTAAAACATATAAAACAAATTAACATGCGAGTGCTCACATCCACTTTGAGTCAAAATCATTTGTATCACTATATTTAGTAAGCTTTCAATATCAGGAGCTTGATTGAGATTCAAATTAAGACTACTGTTCACTCGTTTACCTTTAGCTCCCTGTCAGTGAGAGTTTATCTGTTACTATTAAAATTGTCCTACAAAATCTTGAGGCAGCTGAATCACAGAACAAATTTAAATTATCAACAGATGGAACAATATTATTAGTTAGGTTTAACCCTATAAAACTACATTAACTCCGACACTTTTATTATTGAGGTGACTGTACCAACTCAGGAAAGTGATCGGTAATATATTTGTGTGTTAGTTGTATCGAATTAGTTGCATCTTTCTACGATATTGAGGGCCCGGATGGCTCAATGAGTTAGGTTGTTGGATTACCTAACAACTCATATAAGCCTATCACCAATATGGCGTGGGTTCGCGCCCGGCTTTGTAAATTACAAAAAGGGATGCACTCGACTCGCAGTCGCAAGTGATAAAGTGTACCCATGGTCGGTGGTTCTCCCAGGGTATTCCGGCTTCTTCCACCTCTAAAACTGGTCGCCATGATATAGCTGAAATATTGCTGAAAGTGGCGTTAAAACACCAAAAAATCAAATCAAATCAATCTACGGCCCGGGTGGCTCAATGAGTTAGGTCGTTGGATCTAACAACTCATACAAGTCTATCACCATTACGGCGTGGGTTCACAAAAAGGGTGCACTCGACTCGCAGCAGCAAGTGATAAAGCTTACCAATTGCTTGCCCATGGTCGGTGGTTCTCTCCGGGTACTCCTGCTTCCTCCACCACTAAAACTGGTCACCATGATATATCTGAAATATTGTTAAAAGTGGCGTTAAAACACCAAAAATCAAAATCAATCAATCTACGATTTTGATATTTAATTTTGGGATTGTTCCGACTGTGATATTTTTCGTTTTTTATTTTATTATTATTTTCTTACCTTTCACGATATTCCAATATATCAAGATAGGTTGAAAATAAAAACGAATTCTTATTTTCTTTCATAAATACATCATTCTAATATGACATCCTTCTTTCGCTTTGCAAATAAGCGAGCGATTAATTTGATGTCAAAATCGCATTAGCACATGCTCGGTACACATTTAAGCAAGGTAATACAATCGTAAAATAAAACTATTTACAATGTTCTTATATAGATAGCTGTGAATTGCAGAAATGTCCGAGTTAAATAAAAACGAAAATTCCACAGTGAAATTGTCGTTTTTAATTTCACTCTCGCTATATATCGGACCATTACGTTGTCGGAACTACTTTTCCAACAAAGAAATGGCGCGAAATATATTGAGAGTGAAATTAAAAACGATAATTTCACTGTGAAATTATCGTTTTTATTTAACTCTGGAAATTCTGTAATTCTATGCTACACACGTAATATAGTGCAATTAATCTCATTTTTCATTAAATTCGATTCGAAACATTTGCTTATCTATATAATAAATACTATAACTAATTGACGAGTTTCATTATCAAAAATATGACCTAATAACGTTGTAACTCACACTTACGCTGCGCGCATTCGTTAGTTACTACATAATTTGGTCATTCGTAACATAATTTTTATAATGAAACTCGTCAAATAATTACAGTATAATTATTGATGTTTTAAATATCTACATTCACTGAAAATAATCAACATATACACAATTAACAATATGGACGAACAATTAAAACATGCAAACACAATATTTTTGCTAGGGATGCTTCATCAATACGACTGACTTTCTCGTCATATAAGTACACGTGACTGACGTTCTCGTCGTTAAATTACATGTTGATTATTTATCGTCTGTTCGAATTTGGCAGCATGAATTGTTGTACATATAAATTACCGTCTTCCAATCAAAGTATACTAATGTATTTGTACTGACATATCAAAATCGAAATAATTCTTCGCTACCGTTCGGGATGAAATACTAATATCCGCCATCCCATTGACAGTGTACTTGAAATCTTTTGACTTGGGTATATATATTGGTGGAGAGAAGGCCTGCATATTGCTATATGCAGATGACATTGTATTGTTGGTCAACACTGAAAGTGGCCTACAAAAGCTGGTAGATGGGTTGTATACATGGTGTAATAATAATAACATGATTATAAATGCTAATAAAAGCAATGTTGTACATTTTAGACTGCCCTCAATGGAACATTCAAAATACATCTTTGAATGCGGTGATATAAATATTGAGTTACAAAATGATTATACATATTTAGGTTTGAATTTAAAAGAATTTCTTGACTTTAACTTAACGGCTAAGATTGTTGCCAAGTCTGCTAATAGGGCCTTAGGATTGGTAATGGCGAAATGCAAGACAATTGGCGGTGTTTCATATGATGTGTTTAAGAAACTGTTTGATTCTCTTGTAAGTCCTATTATAGAATATGGTGCGGCAATATGGGGTTATAAAAGTTATTCATATATTAATGCTATTCAATTGCGGGCTTGTCGCTTTTATCTTGGTGTTGGTAGATATACTCCCAACGCAACCGTCATGGGTGACATGGGTTGAATCCCAATTTGCCACACACAATGGAAAATTATCAGTAGCCAATGGTGCAAACTCATTAATATGGAACAAAATAGAATAAACAGAAAAATGTTTGCTTGGGCCGACGATGTTAGTGTGAAAAGTAAGCGAGTTAGAAATTGGAACTTTGTAGTTAGAAAACATTTTACTGATGTAGAACTGGCAGATGACTGTAATTTAAGTAGATATATATATATAAGTGTATTTTACATGACTTGTTAATGTCAAAAAGTTTTTAAAATATACGGAAAGTTGGCATATAAATGTGAATGCCCTCGCTTCCATGACAGGAAATGGGCGAAATAAATAAAGAACGTACATTTGCATAAGCTTTTTAAGTCTGAGTATGGTGTTGAAAATTATTGTAAAATGTTAGTGCTTTTTAATGACCGTAGTGCTTTTACGAAATTTAGATGTGGGGTGGCTTCTATAAGATTGAAAACTGGCCGATATGGAAATTTAAAACTTAAAGAAATATATTGTTTTAACTGTCCAAATTTAATTGAAGATGAAACCCATGTTATTTTACATTGTCCTGTTTATTCTGATTTTAGAAACAATATTTTTACTGAAATTTTAAAAGTTGGCAGAAATTTTATGAATTTGTCAGATTGTCAGAAACTGGTATTTTTATTTTCGAATCACGATGTTTTTAGAACAGTTGCCAAAACCTGTAATTTTATCATAAAAAAAATGCAATGAAGGTTTATATTGTATATAATATTTATATGTATGTATTAATATTTGTATTACCTATATGTATACTTGTTGATGTATGATATATTATCGTCTCTCAGAAATCTGTATTGATTGGCTTGTGTGTATATATATGTATTCACTTTAACTCCTATAAGTGACGTTACGCCAGCGATGCCTTTATCGCTTTTCTACACAATATAACAGATCGACAGATCGCAACTGATGCCTTCATCGCCCATACACTGGTATGAAATAAGATTAACAGCAAAAATCAGTTTGCCGACTAGCCCCAGTACGATGGACACCGGATTTATTAGATATATAATATTCTATCATATTGCAAAACTCATGTTTTTCAATATCCACCAAGAAAGCTCTTCCCCGTACCAACGGCCAAGGCAAGCTCAGGCAAAAACAGAGATAAACCATTTTATATGGAAAAAGCTCTGGAAACCTGTGTTCTCAAGCAAAAGTACCTTTCGACAGACCGTCTGCTAGGGACAACGCGAGAACTTGCGTTGATTTTGAATATGTGGAGCTTTCCTTACAAAAATAATAACAAAATAATTTCTATCTATACAATTAAGAATTAAAATGTTCTTAAGAAAACAAACAAATACCGAATAACTCCAATAACCCATAAAGTAAAATGAACTTTGACATGTACACCATGGAAACGGTGGCTAGAAATGACTTTCCCTGTACAAACTAATTTAAATACCTCTATCGGGTCCACCCGATTGGTCACATTCACGGACCATACCGTTAATACATACATTTTCCCGCTATTACTACCGAACCGCGGGAAAATTCATATATAACATGTTTAATTTTATTATTTGTTATATTATGTATGTATGTATGCATAAGGTGAGACGCTAATAAAATATTGAATTGAATTGTGAAAACTCAAAACTCATTCTGGTCTCCATGATTTATTTCTTAAATAATTATGGGGATTCGTCAAAGGTGTAAAGATTCAATATTAATGTTATTTCTGTGTATTTTACTACATTTTTTTTTGTACCAGTCAACATAGATTATAATAAGATACCCGGCAGAGTATTATAAATATGTACCCGACATATATATATATACGTGTATTGAGGCAAACATAACCTGCTATTTAAACTTTATTGTACAATTACATTACTTCCTTGTACTGTATGTACGTAACTTCCTGCTTACAGATGGAACTAAAAAGTTTACTGTTTTGTGTTTGTATTAAATGTAAGTAATACATTATACAGTTAATTAATGTGTTGCCAGGCAATAGACCAGAATATATGTCCCAAGGTACTGGTAACAGCTCAAGTGTTCTATTGCCCGAAGCCAACGGCTGAGGGCAATAGAACACTTGGGCTGTTCCCAGTATCGAGGGAAAAAAATTCTGGTACATTGTGTATTACCTGGCTACACATTAAATAACTGTTTTATTACCTAATAGTAGTTTTGGGATGCATATTTTTGTACTTTCAAAGTTTTGGGATAGAGAGATAAGAATAAAGTAAATAAATTGTATTCTTAAAAACCATTAACAATAAAAAATTATGAATTATCTATGCATTCGAGCGCGTGTTATTATCCCCTCGCCAACGAAGTTGCGATGGGATATACTAACTCTACCGTCCGTTCTTCCGTTCGTCCTTCCGTAACATCCTTGTGAACACTTTGTGAACATAAATTAAATGTCAATGTCACAGGGTCTAATTTTTACCCTGTAACATCTTTGTGAACACTCTAGAATCAACATACTTCAATGGATTTTGACCACACTTGGTACATACTTATTCCTCAAGAGAATCTGGAACACTATTGATTTTCAAGGTCAAAGGTCAAGGTCATCGGGTTAAAATATTTACCGTGTAATATCCTTGTGAACACTCTAGAATCAACATCCTTCAATGGATATTGACCAAACATGGTACATACTTAGTCTTTAAGAGCATCTGGAACCCTATTGATTTTCAAGGTCAAAGGTCAAAGTCATCAGGTCCAATTTTACCGCATAACATCCTCGTGAACACTCTAGAATCAACATCCTTCAATGGATGTTATCCAAACTTGGTACACTCTTAGTCCTTATGAGAGTCTGGAGCCCTGATGATTTTCAAGGTCATAGGTCAAAGGTCAAGGTCACAGGGTCTAATTTTTACCATGTAATATCTTTGTGAACACTCTAGAATCAACATCCTTCTATAGATTTTGACCACACTTGGTATAGACTTAGTTCTTAAGAGAATCTGAACCCCTATTGATTTTCAAGGTCATAAATCAAAGGTCAAGGTCACCGGGTCAAATTTTTTACCACGTAACATCCTTGTGAACACTCTAGAATCAACATCTTTCAATGAATTTTGACTAAACTTGGTACATACTTAGTCCTTAAGAGAATATGGAGCCCTATTGATGTTCAAGGTCAAAGGTCAAAGTCACATGGTAAAATTTTTAGGCGAGGGGATACGCTACGCTTTGCGTTGCCCTTGTTACATTTGGAATTTACAGTCATGGAACATAATTATTCGCCACCCTCGATTTTACGCTATATATTTCATATACAACCACATTTTTCTGAAAAATATATTGTGAAGTAATTTCTAAACGGATTTTGATCATTTTTGCACCAGAAGAAGCCGAAATATTTAAAGATTATTGCTTATTTTAGCACGATTTTCCGTCAGATTGCCTTTATTTTCTTATGATTTAAAGACAATTGTTTTGTTTTCTGACGTCAAATTTGCTATATATTTAACCAAAATAAAAGCGGAAAAATCAACATTAGTGCTTAAATTACCAGAAAACATAAACCATGCAGACAAAAATTATTATCAGATAAACAAATAAATTTCAAAGAATTCTGCGTGTATTGAAATAAATTTCATAAAAATCTGCCTGGAGATAGCTTTAAAATATTTTTTTTTTTTAAATTGGCTTTATATGAAATATATAGTAAAAAATTGAGGGTGGCGAATAAATATGTCCATGTACTGTAGACGTATTGATAAAGATTTGGTCGAGTTAATGAATATTCATGAGACGTAATTGACCAATCATAAAGCGGGACAAAAGGTCGCGGGCAATAGAACGCTACAGCTACAGCGGTCAATAGAACGACAATCGTTATATTACCCGAGAGACAAATTAAAAGTGAAATATGATTAAAACTAAAATATTCCCAACAGAAAGGTAATTAATATACTATTAAGTAATAATTATGTTTATCACATGAACTGGACACTGTATCTATGATAATGCTACCCTGGTTTTGAATAGTCCAGTCTGTGTTGCTCGTGTTCTCAAGTTACTATGTGTGGGGCCGTCGTGGTCATGCTCGTGTGGTAGTTGGATGTACAAGTACCCGTGCATTCAGTGGATATCAAATTAACCCCACACACATCAATGATTGACATTCTTCTGGTACGAGCATATATTGCCCTGCGTGTTCAAGTTGGATAGAACCTTGGACATATATTTCATTACCAATACCGGTAGACATATGTTTCTTCCGTTTTGTTTGGTTTTCTATGTAAGACAAGCCATAAAGACAGTTGCGTGTGACCTTGTCTTACATGGCATTGTCAGCCAATCAA
>MJUT01003378.1:636801-650245 GCA_002080005.1 Gigantidas platifrons
TATGTATAATTTGTTAGGGATAATTGCACATATCATTGTAAAGGCAGTATGGGAAGGCTCTCCGACCCATGTCTGTCTATATTGACGGGGATATTAAATCTATTGTATATAATAGTGTCTTGTTATATATTAAAATGAATATGAAAGGTATCTTACACAAAGAAACGACAAACCACTGAAACATCTTGAATCCAATTTTAGCTTTACACAACATTATTCACACATACGATTTTTAACAATGACGGGTGACAAGCAAAACATAATTTAAGGGGATTTATACTGACCATAGCATATTACGCCTTAATCAATACATAATCAAAGTATACCAATTAATACAATGAAAAAATAATTACATCATACCCGAATTATATAAATTAATAACTTGCATCTTTAATGAGGAAATATTAATTAGTGCACCTGCATGCAACAGTGACGTCATAAACCTTGGAGGTTAACTCGGAGAGGTTAACCTCACTCCCATAGACTTAACATTACACTTCCGGTGGCTAGAACAGACATTTGACCTACTACTTGTTCATTTGTCTCTATGTAAAGTTTTATGTATTGCTAAAATTGCAGTTTCTGTTAAGGTTTCTTGAGTTCTTGAAAAATTTATATTTTGTGTGTCTTCAATTCAATAAACATAATAGTTACTGATATAGAGGGCAATATCATGATTTGCAGACTACCCTCGGGTCGTGGTATTTCTCTCGCCTCCGACTCGGGCAATATCATGTTCACTGGTCCGTACCACGACCCTTGGCAGTCGGTATATCCTGATATTGTCCTTCATATCAGTAATTATTATATAAATAAAATATGTTTAAACTAAAACATATAAAACAAATTAAAATGCGAGTGCTCACATCCACTTTGAGTCAAAATCATTTGTATCACTATATTTAGTAAGCTTTCAATATCAGGAGCTTGATTGAGATTCAAATTAAGACTACTGTTCATTCGTTTACCTTTTGCTCCCTGCCAGTGAGAGTTTATCTGTTACTATTAAAATTATCCTACAAAATCTTGAGGCAGCTGAAACACAGCACAAATTTAAATTATCAACAGATGGAACAATATTATTAGATAGATTTAACCCTATAAAACTACCTTAACTCCGACACTTTTATGATTGAGGTGACTGTACCAACTCAGGAAAGTGATCGGTAATATATTTGTGTGTTAGTTGTATCGAATTAGTTGCATCTTTCTACGATATTGAGAGCCGGATGGCTCAATGAGTTAGGTTGTTGGATTACCTAACAACTCATATCAGCCTATCACCAATATGGCGTGGGTTCGCACCCGGCTTTGTAAATTACAAAAAGGGATGCACTCGACTCGCAGTCGCAAGTGATAAAGTTTACCCATGGTCGGTGGTTCTCCCAGGGTATTTCGGCTTCTTCCACCTCTAAAACTGGTCGCCATGATATAGCTAAAATATTGCTGAAAGTGGCGTTAAAACACCAAAAAATCAAATCAAATCAATCTACGACCCGGGTGGCTCAATGAGTTAGGTCGTTGGATCTAACAACTCATACAAGTCTATCACCAATGCGGCGTGGGTTCACGCCCGGCTTTGTAAATTACAAAAAGGGTGCACTCGACTCGCAGCAGCAAGTGATAAAGCTTACCAGTTGCTTGCCCATGGTCGGTGGTTCTCTCCGGGTACTCCTGCTTCCTCCACCACTAGAACTGGTCACCATGATATAGCTGAAATATTGTTAAAGTGGCGTTAAAACACCAAAAATCAAAATCAATCAATCTACGATCTTGATATTTAATTTTGGGATTGTTCCGACTGTGATATTTTTGGTTTTTTATTTTATTATTATTTTCTTACCCTTCACGATATTCCAATATGTCAGGATAGGCTGAAAATAAAAACGAGCTCTTATTTTCTTTCGTAGATACATTATTCCAATATGACATCCTTCTTTCGCTTTGCAAATAAGCGAGCGATTATTCTGATGTCAAAATCGCATTAGCACATGCTCGGTACACATTTAAGCCAGGTAATAAAATCGTAAAATAAAACTATTTACAATGTTCTTATATAGATAGCTGTGAATTGCAGAAATTTTCGAGTTAAATAAAAACGATAATTTCACACTGAAATTGTCGTTTTTAATTTCACTCTCGCTATATTTCGGACCATTTCGTTGTCGGAACTACTTTTCCAACAAATAAATGGCGCGAAATATATTGAGAGTGAAGATAAAAACGATAATTTCACTGTGAAATTATTGTTTTTATTTAACTCTGAAAATTTTGTAATTCTAAGCTACACACGTAATATAGTGCAATTAATTTCATTTTTCATTAAATTCGATTCGAAACATTTGCTTATCTATATAATAAATACTATAACTAATTGACGAGTTTCATTATAAAAAATATGACAAAATAACGTTGTAACTCACACTTGCGCTGCGCGCATTTGTTAGTTACTGCATAATTTGGTCATTCGTGACATAATTTTTATAATGAAACTCGTCAAATAGTTACAGTATAATTATTGATGTTTTAAACATCTACATTCACTGAAAATAATCAACATATACACAATTAACAATATGGATGTACAATTAAAACATGCAAACACAATATTTTTGCTAGGGATGCTTCATCAATACGACTGACTTTCACGTCATATAAGTACACGTGACTGACGTTCTCGTCGTTAAATTACATGTTGATTATTTATCGTCTGTTCGAATTTGGCAGCATGAATTGTTGTACATATAAATTACCGTCTTCCAATCAAAGTATACTAACGTATTTGTACTGACATATCAAAATCGAAATAATTCTTCGCTACCGCTCGGGATGAAATACTAATATCCGCCAACCCATTGACAGTGTGCTTGAAATCTTTTGACTTGGGTATAGATATTGGTGGAGAGAAGGCCTGCATATTGCTATATGCAGATGACATTGTATTGTTGGTCAACACTGAAAGTGGCCTACAAAAGCTGGTAGATGGGTTGTATACATGGTGTATTAATAATAACATGATTATAAATGCTAATAAAAGCAATGTTCTACATTTTAGACTGCCCTCAATGGAACATTCAAAATACATCTTTGAATGCGGTGATATAAATATTGAGTTACAAAATGATTATACATATTTAGGTTTGAATTTAAATGAATTTCTTGACTTTAACTTAACGGCTAAGATTGTTGCCAAGTCTGCTAATAGGGCCTTAGGATTGGTAATGGCGAAATGCAAGACAATTGGCGGTGTTTCATATGATGTGTTTAAGAAACTGTTTGATTCTCTTGTATGTCATATTATAGAATATGGTGCGGCAATATGAGGTTATAAAAGTTATTCATATATTAATGCTATTCAATTGCGGGCTTGCCGCTTTTATCTTGGTGTTGGTAGATATACTTCCAACGCAACCGTCATGGGTGACATGGGTTGGATCCCAATTTACCACACACAATGGAAAATTATCAGTAGCCAATGGTGCAAACTCATTAATATGGAACAAAATAGAATGAACAGAAACATGTTTGCTTGGGCCGACGATGATAGTATGAAAAGTAAGCGAGTTAGAAATTGGAACTTTGTAGCTAGAAAACATTTTACTGATGTAGAACTGGCAGATGACTGTAATTTAAGTATATATATATATATAAGTGTATTTTTCATGACTTGTTAATGTCAAAAATGTTTTTAAAATATACGGAAAGTTGGCATATAAATGTGAATGCCCTCGCTTCCATGACAGGAAATTGGCGAAATAAATAAAGAACGTACATTTGCATAAGCTTTTTAAGTCTGAGTATGGTGTTGAAAATTATTGTAAAATGTTAGTGCCTTTTAATGACCGTAGTGCTTTTACGAAATTTAGATGTGGGGTGGCTTCTATAAGATTGGAAACTGGCCAATATGGAAATTTAAAACTTGAAGAAATATATTGTTTTAACTGTCCAAAATTAATTGAAGATGAAACCCATGTTATTTTACATTGTCCTGTTTATTCTGATTTTAGAAACAATCTTTTTACTGAAATTTTAAAAGTTGGCAGAAATTTTATGAATTTGTCAGATTGTCAGAAACTGGTATTTTTATTTTCGAATCACGATGTTTTTAGAACAGTTGCCAAAACCTTTAATTTTATCATAAAAAAAAATGCAATGAAGGTTTATATTGTATATAATATTTATATGTATGTATTAATATTTGAATTACCTATATGTATACTTGTTGATGTATGATGTATTATCGTCTCTCAGAAATCTGTATTGATTGGCTTGTGTGTATATATATGTATTCACTTTAACTCCTATAAGTGACGTTACGCCAGCGATGCCATTATCGCTTTTATACACAATATAACAGATCGACAGATCGCAACTGATGCCTTCATCGCCCATAGACTGGTATGAAATAAGATTAACAACAAAAATCAGTTTGCCGACTAGCCCCAGTACGATGGACGCCGGATTTATTAGATATATAATATTCTATCATATTGCAAAACTCATGTTTTTCAATATCCACCAAGAAAGCTCTTCCCCGTACCAACGGCCAAAGCACGCTCAGGCAAAAACAGAGATAAACCATTTTATATGGAAAAAGTTCTGGAAACCTGTGTTCTCAAGCAAAAATACCTTTCGACAGACCGTCTGCTAGGGACAACGCGAGGACTTGCGTTGATTTTGAATATGTGGAGCTTTCCTTACAAAAATAATGACAAAATAATTTCTATCTATACAATTAAGAATTAAAATGTTCTTAAGAAAACAAACAAATACCGAATAACTCCAATAACCCATAAAGTAAAATGAACTTTGACATGTACACCATGGAAACGGTGGCTAGAAATGACTTTACCTGTACAAACTAATTTAAATACCTCTATCGGGTCCACCCGATTGGTCACATTCATGGAACATACCGTTAATACATACATTTTCCCGCTATTACTACCGAACCGCGGGAAAATTCATACATAACATGTTTAATTTTAGTATTTGTTATATTATGTATGTATGTATGTATGCATAAGGTGAGACGCTAATACAATATTGAATTGAATTGTGAAAACTCAAAACTCATTCTGGTCTCCATGATTTATTTCTTAAATAATTATGGGGATTCGTCTAAGGTGTAAAGATTCAATATTAATGTTATTTCTGTGTATTTTACTACATTTTTTTTTGTACCAGTCAAAATAGATTATAATAAGATACCCGGCAGAGTATTATAAATATGTACCCGACATATATATATACGTGTATTAAGGCAAACATAACCTGCTATTTAAACTTTATTGTACAATTACATTACTTCCTTGTACTGTATGTACGTAACTTCCTGCTTACAGATGGAACTAAAAAGTTTACTGTTTTGTGTTTGTATTAAATGTAAGTAATACATTATACAGTTAATTAATGTGGTCCCAGGCAATAGACCAGAATATATGTCTCAAGGTACTGGTAACAGCTCAAGTGTTCTATTGCCCGAAGCCAACGGCTGAGGGCAATAGAACACTTGGGATGTTCCCAGTATCGAGAGGAAAAAATGCTGGTACATTGTGTATTACCTGGCTACACATTAAATAACTGTTTTATTACCTAATAGTAGTTTTGGGATGCATATTTTTGTACTTTCAAAGTTTTGGGATAGAGAGATAGGAATAAAGTAAATAAATTGTATTCTTAAAAACCATTAACAATAACAAATTATGAGTTATCTATGCATTCGAACGCGTTTTATTATCCCCTCGCCAACGAAGTTGCGATGGGATATACTAACTCTACCGTCCGTTCTTCCGTCCGTCCTTCCGCAACATCCTTGTGAACACTTTGTGAACATAGATTAAATGTCAATGTCACAGGGTCTAATTTTTACCCTGTAACATCTTTGTGAACACTCTAGAATCAACATACTTCAATGGATTTTGACCACACTTGGTACATACTTAGTCCTCAAGAGAATCTGGAACCTTATTGATTTTCAAGGTCAAAGGTCAAGGTCATCGGGTTAAAATATTTACCGTGTAATATCCTTGTGAACACTCTAGAATCAACATCCTTCAATGGATATTGACCAAACATGGTACATACTTAGTCCTTAAGAGCATCTGGAACCCTATTGATTTTCATGGTCAAAGGTCAAAGTCACCAGGTCCAATTTTACCGCATAACATCCTTGTGAACACTCTAGAATCAACATCCTTCAATGGATTTTATCCAAACTTGGTACACTCTTAGTCCTTATGAGAGTCTGGAGTCCTGATGATTTTCCAGGTCATAGGTCAAAGCTCAAGGTCACAGGGTCTAATATTTACCCTGTAATATATTTGTGAACACTCTAGAATCAACATCCTTCTATAGATTTTGACCACACTTGGTATATACTTAGTTCTTAAGAGAATCTGAACTCCTATTGATTTTCAAGGTCATAATTCAAAGGTCAAGGTCACCGTGTCAACATTTTTACCACGTAACATCCTTGTGAACACTCTAGAATCAAATCTTTCAATGAATTTTGACCAAACTTGGTACATACTTAGTCCTTAAGCGAATCTGGAGCCCTATTGATGTTCAAGGTCAAAGGTCAAATGCACATGGTAAAATTTTTAGGCGAGGGGATACGCTACGCTTTGCGTTGCCCTTGTTACATTTGGAATTTACAGTCATGGAACATAATTATTCGCCACCCTCGATTTTACGCTATATATTTCATATAAAACCACATTTTTCTAAAAAATATATTGTGAAGTCATTTCTAAACGGATTTTGATCATTTTTGCACCAGAAGAAGCCGAAATATTTAAAAATTATTTGTTTATTTTAGCACGATTTTCCGTCAGATTGCCTTTATTTTCTTATGATTTAAAGACAATTTTTTTGTTTTCTGACGTCAAATTTGCTATATATTTAACCAAAATAAAAGCGGAAAAATGAACATTAGTGCTTAAATTACCAGAAAACATAAACCATGCAGAGAAAAATTATTATCAGATAAACAAATAAATTTCAAAGAATTCTGCGTGTATTGAAATAAATTTCATAAAAATCTGCCTGGAGATAGCTTTAAAATATTGTTTTTTTTTTAAATTGGCTTTATATGAAATATATAGTAAAAAATCGTGGGTGGCGAATAAATATGTCCATGTACTGTAGACGTATTGATAAAGATTTCGTCGAGTTAATGAATATTCATGAGACGTAATTGACCAATCATAAAGCGGGACAAAAGGTCCCGGGCAATAGAACGCTACAGCTACAGCGGTCAATAGAACGACAGTCGTTCTATTGCCCGAGAGACAAATTAAAAGTGAAATATGATTAAAACTAAAATATTCCCAACAGAAAGGTAATTAATATACTATTAGGTAATAATTATGTTTATCACATGAACTGAACACTGTATCTATGATAATGCTACCCTGGTTTTGAATAGTCCAGTCTGTGTTGCTCGAGTTCTCAAGTTACTATGTGTGGGGCCGTCGTGGTCATGCTCGTGTGGTAGTTGGATGTACAAGTACCCGTGCATTCATTGGATATCAAATTAACCCCACACACATCAATGATTGCCATTCTTCTGGTACGAGCAGATATTGCCCTCCGTGTTCAAGTTGGATAGAACCTTGGACATATATTTCATTCCCAATACCGGTAGACATATGTTTCTTCCGTTTTGTTTGGTTTTCTATGTAAGACAAGCCATAAAGACAGTTGCGTGTGACCTTGTATTACATGGCATTGTCAGCCAATCAAATCGGCCGAGTATAATCAATAATCAATTCTGCGACTGCTGTAGTAATATAAAATGTCGTCTAAATATATCTAAAAAAGCTTCAAATATCAATTTACCTGAATTCTAACTGATTTCCCCTGATAGATTTAATGCGGTTTTATGTAAGTGTGTATTTACTGCATTGCACGTGGCGTTGTAATATTTTGTGTAGTAAACATGACATTGACATGCGAATGAATGAATGAAATCGACATGCTCTGTGTTTAAGTTGAAACGGAAGAAACAGGTACTTGCACTCGTTCTTATTGAAGATCTGAGATTTCTTCCACTCGTGAGAGGAATTCAGCGTCTTTCCACTCGTTCCGCTACGCTCCACTCGTGAAAAAAAGGAATTTCTCACACTCGTGGCAGAAATCCCAGATATTCAATAGGGACACGTGTAAGAACCTATTAGACTTTCGGAGTCGCTTGCATCATTAAGATATTCCTCCTTTATACCATACCTTCTTTGGCTTCCAGGATGAACTGGTTTTTAGCATATCTCCGAAATTTACGAGTTGTTTCTTTTGTTCGTTTGTTTATCGTGTTTTTCATGTATTTATATGCATGCTTTTGTTTTTCCGCTCACATAGACCTTTTTTATGTTTCTTGAAACTTATTTCCATTGACATAAAAAGTGGGATATGTCTTTGGGAACACATTTTCCAACTATTTCGGTACCGATTTATTGGTCAAATTTAAATTTTAATTGATGGAAATCGAAAGTACAAAGCCGAAGATAAAATACTTTTCACACTATTTTGCGTTTATTTTTTTTTTCATGCGTGATTCTCCTTTCCATAAAATCAATTTGTCATTCCTGTGTTACATGATTCATATTTTTAATACATAGTCAGGAATGCGGTGCTATTTGCTCATTTACACATATGATCTATATCATTTCTAAATAATTACATTACTTCCGTTTTTCATTGAAATGTTACAATATGATTGGTTATGAAGTGGTGACATGATTATTAAAGAGATGTTTCACATCCCAATGAAACTCAAACCCTAACTTGCAAGTGCCTCCATGACGAGGTCAGATGTACACAATTAATGGCGTTGTAATTTCCAACAGCAAATAATCTAACACAAATAAAATTCACAGCCAAAAATTCAATTATATTAAATTTTGGTGTGATTTAAATATAATTATAAGAATTGAATGCATTCTTTTGAAGTTTCATTGGGGTATGAAAGCGTTGATCGAAGCACATTGTCAACATGAAGTGCTACCGGGCTTCATTGAAAATGTACTTCTGTCAACGCTTTCATACCCCAATTCAACTTCAAAAGAATGCATTCAATTCTTAATTGCATGCATGCAATTTTCTGAAATTGACAATGATGCATTAAATAAAGCCAAATGAAATGAAATAAAAATGAATGATAACCAGGAATCTTCGAGGCTACGGGACAAAATGATAATCCGAGTCGAAATCTCTTATATTGGCATTAACAGTCTATATAAGCTTGTCTTAAATACATGAAACGGATAGAGTTAAACACAAAAGTCAACAATGAATAACCTTTGACAGTAAGTTTTCTGATACACAATTACGATTCCTCAATCATAGATACTTCTTCTGGCCAACATCATAGACGCAAATGTAGTAAAGTAGTGTATTTCAAATCATCCTTGGATTGAGGCACCAATATTCACCGGTGACATTTAAGCCGAAGGCTCTCCCAAATTCCCTGAATTTCTTGATCCTCCTGTGAATGCGTCTTTTGTCCGGATAACAACGATATCGAAATTGTCTTCAAAAGGTGTTGCACTGCGATACATGATTTTCTCTCAAAGTAGGTTTCCAAGAACGTTTTTGTTTAACTTTGAAAGGAATTTAGAAAATAAAATACACTATTCTAACCTTTTATGGATTGAATCTTCCTCAAAAACATGAAAAACCAAAGTAATAGAATAATTATTAACAGTTTATTACTGATTGTATGCATGACATTTTTATTGGGTCGCCTTGTATATCTAGCTTCGAAGCTCGCGGTCCTAATATTAAATTAGAAAAGTTGTGAACGCGATCCACTTCAAAGAAATGGTTAAAATCGCTATATATACAAAGCAAGAAACTGGTTTGATTAGAAGATCATAAATGCGTTTTGAAACATTGAATATCAGTATTGTATGATGGTTTATTTGTATTTATTATTGAGATTTACAGTCCCTACTAAATAATGTAATTATTATCAAAACTAAGATTCTCCTCCCTCAGGCATATGTTACCTTAATATATTTTGGATATCCTGTTTCGGTACTTTGGTTTTATTGCTTCATATTACTCTAAAATTATTTGGCCTTCCAATCTTTCCATTTTGGAGGTACCTGATGAATGTTATTCCAGAAATACGCAGTGGGCATTACTTTTTTATGTCTACGTTTTATTACTACTAATTTGTATACATTTTAAAGTTTACTTGCAAATAACAAACAAACAAACAAAAACATCTACACAAACTTTCACTGGGTCTACAATTATAGCACATGTTCCACATGACGTATAATTTTCCCAAACACGACATCACAACTATTTGCAGCGTATTATAATAAAACACAGAGAGGAAACTTTTATCTGATGCACGATTTAATACAGGGTCGCATGTTCATTTCCTTTTGAATTTTTCTCTTTTATTCGAAAGACAACATGCTTGACTAGTACAATGCATATTTGTACAGCAATATATACATTAATCATATTCTAAGCAATTTATTTACAAACATTTAATTTTTTTTTTTTTTAATATTTAAAACTTCAAGTCACGGTTTTCAACTTTTAGAAAGGTATTAGTTTTCAGTAGATATTTCACTTAATATATGCAAAATTCATTAAAAAAACTGTTTTACAGAGAGCCCGGATAGCTCAATGAGCTAGGTAGTTGGATTAGCTAACAACTCATACAAGCCTATCACCAATACAGCGTGGGTTCGCTCCCGGATTTGTATATTACAAAAAAGGGTGGACTCGACACGCCGCCGCAAGTGTGAAAGTTACCAGTTGCTTGTCCATGGTCGATGGTTCTCTTCGGGTACTCCGGCTTCTTCCACCACTAAAACTGGTCGCCATGGTATAGCTGAAATTTTGCTGAAGGTGGTGTTAAACACAGTAAATCAATCAAGTAAGCTTTGTCGAAGATTCACATGTATTATGATACTGTTATTTTGTGACACTAAGCGTGTTGACAACTCTCACCCTTGTTCCTTTACCACATATCAAATAATGTATGAAGCTAATGTTTGAATTTAGTTATGTGTGGTAATGTTTTATCACATAAATTGCAATGATTGGATGTCGCCGCTAGCGTGCAAAATTAAATAAGTTTGTTTTTCTTTCAGGATACCTTTGTACTAAAGAAATGTTGTTAAGAAAAGTTCAGTATAACGCTCGGGAAATGTCCATGTTGGGCCGAAATATTGCATATATATATATATTAAGTTATTTTTTTTCCAGCAATTTGGTGTTTAACATTAGATCCATACCCAACAGTAAATGTTACCAGATACAACAGCCACTCATTTAGCTGTAGTGTTGATCCTAACTGGAATACAGTATCTTATAACTACGGTAGAATAAATATCGCATTCTTTGTTGTTGATGATGGTAAATGTAAAGACTTTGCAGATCATGGATCAGGACTTTATACAACAGATTGTAATTATACTACTAGGACATTTAATCTCACCATAAACAACGTAACTGACTTCTACAACGGGAGAATAATACAATGTAGCGTACAGGAAACAGCTTCCAAATACAGAGCCTTATAAATGTACAATGTAGGTAATACAATACATATTAACGTTATTTATATGAACAACGCACGCTACATATCATTCATATATATAATGTATTAATATTAAGGTAAATACAAATTGTAGAGTATGAAATATTAAGATTAGAGTTATATCACATCTTGATGATTGTTGATTTTATAAGTAAAATAGTGTTAATTCAATTTATCGGTAATTTGTTACAGTTTCCTTTGATCTTTACTACCCGATAAATTTAGTAACAACGTTCAGTTGACCACCGACTTGTGATACAAGAAATTATCAGCTGTTGGTCGTTTGCCATGAGCGGTCTAACTAAACCGTTCATTCAAAAAAAGGTCAAAACACAACAAAAAAAAATAAAACAAACTGTGTTAAAATTGTGAAATTACCGATAAAAAAAATATTAGTATTAAAAAAAGGTCGAAACACAACAACAAAATCACAAAGCTGTGTTAAACTTGTGAAATTACCGATAAAAAAAATTATTAGTAGGATTTTGATTATGACAAAGGGAATATCCTGTTAAACGTTAAAAAACTTAATTCTCTCAATTTATTTTATTTTTTTACTTTTCTGCTCTCCATGTCACTCTTTCACGTCAGTTTAATCGTTCAGTCAGATAATGATATATAAATTAATTTTAGAGTCACATGTCATCTTATACGTGTTTTGATTGGTTTAACAAGTTGAGGTTATTTTCATATGTACCTAATCTGAAAATAGACGTCGTTATCAAGGCGTCCCGTGCCGTTGTCATCAGGCGATGTTTTTTAAATGAGACACCTTTGGGGTTATTTAAATTTATTTCTGATTATTTGCCTTATTTTGGAAAAAAAATTAATCTATTTTCCAATAACATAATAAAAAAGGTTTTAATTAATTTATCTGGATTGATCGCAATTTTTGTTCGGTTCATTCGAAATAACCTCAATCAGATCGTACACACAGTGTAACCCGCGTAGCAGTTTACGCAAGGGTGTGCATAACCTGATTGAGGTTATTTTTTCATGAACCGAACACAAATTTCGATCAATCCTTAAGTAGTAATCTGGGCATACAAGGAATATTTCTGGACCCCCTCCCCACTTCCACAATACAAAGTTTACATTTGACACACTTCTGTGGAAATAAGGTATATAATCGCTCACAGACACTCATGTGAGAAAAAGACAATACATTTTATGTTCTATTTCCCATGTTCGCCTTCACATAAAATAGTTTTCTCTTTACCGAGCATATTAACAAAGACACAAATATATTTTGGGATGGGAAGCTTATAAAATAGTCCACCAACTTTAAATAAACGCAGCGCAAGCAAATAATTTACTTTCATGTAAACAGGTATATAATTTGAATTTGCCAGTGCTTTGTCAAACAAAATAAAGTTCTAAGATTTCCCGTTCCCACGTCTCGTAAATAAAAAAAAATGTAAATATAGAACATTAGAAAAATAAAGCAATACGTTTGATAAAAATAAACAAAATATAGACCCTACATGTGCGTGTCACAATTATTTAATAAATAGTATTATTTTGTTTCATCTATTTATTTTTGAATTGTGTATTTGAAGCTGCCAAACCACTAATTTAATCCACCAATCAGAGCTTAGAATATATACAAAAGTAGTCCCTTTTAAAGAAAAAAACGTACCTATAGCTTAGTTCTATTGTGAATAATACTGAATGGAAGGGAATAATTAAAGTTAAATATATAAGAATTATATTGAGCCCAAATTTGCCTACATTCAGTTGTATTGGAATCCTTTATGGAGGTATTGATGCATGACCTATAAATACGGATATATCGGGAATGACGTAGCTATTTTTAGAGCACGGAATGTCCCAGAGAATGCCATTTCGATGGTACTATTAAGACATTCATGGGATATTTAT
>MJUT01003378.1:652740-669454 GCA_002080005.1 Gigantidas platifrons
TTTGGCCTTCCAATCTTTCCATTTTGGAGGTACCTGATGAATGTTATTCCAGAAGTACGCAGTGGGCATTATTTTTTTATGTATACGTTTTATTACTACTAATTTGTATACATTTTAAAGTTTACTTGCAAATAACAAACAAACAAACAAAAAACATCTACACAAACTTTCACTGGGTCTACAATTATAGCACATGTTCCACATGACGTATAATTTTCCCAAGCACGACATCACAGCTATTTGCAGCGTATTACAATAAAACACAGAGAGGAAACTTTTATCTGATGCACGATTTAATACAGGGTCGCATGTTCATCTCCTTTTGAATTTTTCTCTTTTATTCGAAAGCCAACATGCTTCACTAGTACAATGCATATTTGTACAGCAATATATACATTAATCATTTTCTAAGCAATTTATTTACAAACATTTAATTATTGTTTTTTAATATTTAAAACTTCAAGTCACGGTTTTCAACTTTTAGAAAGGTATTAGTTTTCAGAAGATATTTCACTTAATATATGCAAAATTCATTAAAAAAAACTGTTTTACAGAGAGCCCGGACCGGATAGCTCGATGAGCTAGGTAGTTGGATTAGCTAACAACTCATACAAGCCTATCACCAATACAGCGTGGGTTCGCTCCCGGATTTGTATCTTACAAAAAAGGGTGGACTTGACACGCCGCCGCAAGTGTGAAAGTTACCAGTTGCTTGCCCATGGTCGATGGTTCTCTTCGGGTACTCCGGCTTCTTCCACCACTACAACTGGTCGCCATGGTATAGCTGAAATTTTGCTAAAGGTGGCTTTGTCGAAGATTCACATGTATTATGATACTGTTATTGTGTGACACTAAGCGTGTTGACAATTCCCACCCTTTACTTGTTACTTTACCATATATCAAATAATGTATGAAGCTAATGTTTGAATTTAGTTATGTGTGGTGATGTTTTATCACATAAATTGCAATGGTTGGATGTCGCCGCTAGCGTGCAAAATTAAATAAGTTAGTTTTTCTTTCAGGATACCTTTGTACTGAAGAAATGTTGTTAAGATAAGTTCAGTATAACGCTCCGGAAATGTCAATGTTGGGCAGAAATATTGCATATATATATTAATACATTTTTTTCAGCAATTTGGTGTTTAACATTAGTTCCATACCCAACAGTCAATGTTACCAGATACAACAGTCAATCATTTAACTGTAGTGTTGATCCTAACTGGAATACAGTAACCTTTTACTACGATGATTCAAGTATCGGGTTGTTTTTTGCTGAAGATGGTAAATGTAAAGTCTTTGGAGATCAGTCATCAGGAAGTTATACAACAGATTGTAATGATTCTACCAGGACGTTTTATCTCACCATTAACAACGTAACTGTCGTCTACAACGGGATAAGAATACGGTGTAGAGTAACGCGTAGTATGGAAAGCGACGCCCAAATAGAGAGTGTTATAAATGTACAATGTAAGTCTGAAATACATATTAATGTTATGTATATTAACCATACACACTGAATCTCATTCATTTATAATATATTAATATTAAGGTAAAAACAAATTGTAGAGTATCAAATATTAAGATTAGAGTTACATCATATCATGATAATTGTGGATTTTATAAGTAAAATAGTGTTAATTCATTACAACACGTGTGTTATCATCTCAAATCTTTTGGAATATTCAATAAATTAAAGAAAAATAATGTGGACTCAACTAGCTAACTTAAATATTTCTGTTCTTTCTAATAAAATTCAAGATCATTGTATACGATAAATGGAAAATACTTAAGTGCCATATTTCTACTGAAAGTGACAAACCTCAATATCAGACGACATTATTTTCATGATAAAGGAAGATACAGTTTAATCCTTGCTTGTGCACTACCTTGTGTAAATAGTGAAAGTAACTATTGTATCATTTGGTATTATTATAAATTAGCATTTTTGGTTACTGGATAATTAAGTCTTGAAAAAGGAGAAATTCTATACACTTTAGTTAGAGTAATTGTGTAAGAAAGGGTAAGGGTTGTTGGGATTTGTCGTCACATTGATCTATAGTTAGTTATATCGTCAATCCACAATTAATATGGTGAAGATGGCTCGGAACTTAATGATGATTATTTATATCATACCTGTGTCCATTTATTCTTGTTTGTGAATGTAAGATCACAGATATGTCTGAGTGAATACATTAGTTCACAGTTGTGAAGTGCAAAATCGAGGAGCGATTTAAGAATTGTGCCTCTAAGAGAAAAGAGTCTTGTGTTGATGTAATGCATACCCGACGGTTTTCACTGCAGAAAAGGAGATCATGTAAGGTCACATTAAGTACAAATGTCTTCGTCTTCATTTTTGGACAGAAGGAATTTCTCCTTCCGTGGTGCAAATTATAAGTTGGCTAATGTTAAATAAAGTAATTAAAGTTACATCATTATTTTCAGGGCTGTTACTGTTGCCAACTCCCTTAATATTCACATTACAACCATAAGGCATTGTAATATCGGATTTTATTATCCAGTGATTTCCCCTTGCTGGTTGGATAGATGTACTATATCTTGGTTTAATAGTACAGTGATATTTTATTCTCAATTATACCTACTTATATAGACACAATACGATGGTATAGTAGACTGAAATGGTTAGCCATTACTTTGTAATGGGGGTTGTTTATTAATATGCATATGTCCCTTCATTCTTGTACCTAAAAATTGTTTGGTTTCACCAACAGATGTAGGACCACGGACAGTATACTCTATTCCACAAATGACATTTTCAGTGGTACAATTTAGAGGTTCTGTTCTTTCACTATAATAAGTTTCATCTGTTAAGTTACTATTTGATATGCGGATGTAATTAAATTACCAACAGGTTCACATTTGCTTTTAATATCTCAGGCCGTCCAATATAATATAGACTCACATGTTCCCATAATAGCAAGAGTAATAAATTAATACATGCTGCCTGTTTGAAAGAGTGCATCCGCACAATATACAATGTACTACATATTAACCATGGCAAGCACTTTTGTATCTCCGAACAGAATATACAAATTAAAGTTTCCCCACTATGGTCGATGTACCCCTTGTATCTTTTACTCGAGTCATCAATATAAAAACAAGAGGTGAACGAAGTGAATGAATTCTGCACGATTAAAACAGGACTACCATAATACCGCATATTAACTTGGTATATCAACTTTGGCGCCTCTACATAACTCACCAAATTGTTCCTGCTCATGTCCATTCTTCCGCTAGTTAGACGGACTCTAGCTTGAAATCGATTCACAAATTCAAAATTGTGTAGAAATCAAATAAAACCCATCAGTTTGAAAGCATGTATTCCTCCAAATACCGGATATTTAAACAGGACACATTCTTTGGGGCCTCAGAAAAGAATTCATATAATCAAGTCGATACACTTTTTTTCTAATTTTAACTCAGTTTAAGCCTAACAACATTTCTACCCGGGAGTTGTATCGAAGAATTTGTTTTCTCAGAAAAACCAATTATCCCACTAAAAGTTAAAGTTCTCTTTATTTCTCTCCATGATCGATTCATTAATCACTTTGTGTATTAAGCTGAACACATATTAAATAATTGTTTATGTGCCAAATGGAACAGTTTGACAAAAACATGTGAAACCTGGATCTTTGGCATGATAAGATGAAACATGGAGAGAGGACTCCATATTTACCAGTTAATCTTGAAAAAATGATGATGCGGACGTTTTTTCATAAAGTTATTATATCACAATTTTCATACTTTCGGCCGTCTGACTAATATGAGTGTCTCGTGTTGATGGGGTGTGATATCAAGGTTGACATATCTTAGCCTATTTATCATATACTCCCAATTCCACAGAAATACGTTGAAATGCTTAACAAAAAATTTGGGAAAATGTTAGCATGTCACGTACATATATTGATATAAAACAGTAAAAGTGACACATTTTAAAAACAATAAAATTGTAATTAATTCTTTATCAAATTTGAGAGTAATATAACATGTATTACTTCTAGATCAAATAAACTCGTAAAGAATACAAACATAGTCAGTGTCATTTGAACAAATAATTCAAATAATTTGACGTATTTTTAAGAAAAATGTTAAATATTAATATTGAACAAATGTAAATAAATATTATTTTCTTTCTGGTATAGTAGTTGCCTATGAAATACAATTCATGTTTGATTAGTTCTAATACACAAAGTCACGTAATATAGTCCGTTGAAAATGTTCAATGTTCAAGTTACGCGAATTCACTGCAATAAATATAACCAAATACAAAGCTATAAATTCCAGCTGTTATATAAATTCCAAATGTCTAACTGGCTGTTTTCAAATTTGCTGACTCTTGTATAGTTGTGTAGAAAGTCTCGAAGATTCAGGTAACATGTGTATCTTAATTATCAAATAAAGCTGTAGGTCACATATTGAAATTTCTAAACAAGTGTTCCTATTTTAGTAACCTATTTGCATTGATGATGCAATATTATCATTATATTTGCCAACAACAAAAACTATATTCCATGAACAAAAACACACAAGGATAATGAACAAAATGATAAAAAAATATTTATTACCGAGACATAACGTCATACATATCTGAAATATGTATAAGGCAATACTAATTATTCATGCTTATTGCAATGAATTATTTAATTTTAAAGCAATATGAATTTCAATGTTATAGATCAACCAATGACATCACCTACAATAATACAGACACCAGTTGGACCAATTATTGAAGGTAACAACGTAACTCTTACATGTACCATACAAGGAGGAAATCCTGTAGCTACGATCACGTGGTCATGTGATGGAGCCACTCATATATCTCCAACAGGAAGTCTATATACTGTAGACGCTATCTCTAGTGTAGAACTTGTAACTTCTAAAAACAACAATGGACAAATATGTTCATGTACAGGAAGACATCTATTATGGACAAATGACAAAGCACAACAACACACCATAACTGTATATTGTAAGTATAAAATAGAATGTTATATGGTATCGTGGACATACGTTCATGATTGTTAATATCAGGTTAATGTGCATATTCGAAGAATATTTTCAATTGAAACTCAGCCACAAAAATATAGCATTAAGATTTAAATTAGGACATTTCTATATGTACATATTTCTTCTCACTAATTGAATTTACATGTAATTGTATAATGTGATATTGTACCATTGGTGCTGTAATGACCTGATCTATGATATGATTTTTGACGGCCTGATATAGTTCAAACCATGGATTTATATAGTAGAAAGTATGCGAATCTCGTATTTTATCGCTTTTCTCGCGTGGCGAGGTTTTATTCTACAACAGAGCATTTTGAAATCAACCAATTATACCAAAGTTCGTGTTATACATCGTCTTTATACTACATTACACAAAACAATCCTTGGATTTGCCAATATAGGTTCAATGGAAAAGTTGTTTTGATCTTTTTTGTATCACCTCTCATAAAAGTCAAACAAAAAAATAGTATAGTAGAGTTTCATACATCTAAGCACATATTTAATATGATAAAACAAGGAAATCAATCACGCCAAATTTTGTTTTATATATCGCACTTTGGAATGTTGATTTTATGTAAACAAGGAAATGTACTGATTTCTAAATATGTCACCCCCATTTCCTTCCAGAACGCCGCCATTTGACAAATGATGATAAACAAGCCTTAATGAAAAAAAAATGGCAGCACTGCTTTCATAAAACTCCTTCTATCCATTGAAAAATATTTATATTATCACAAAAATGACGGCTGCGCTTCAATATTGATATGATGAGAGAAGAGAGGAGATTGAAATTTGAATTCGAGTCTTTACCGCCCATAATAGACGGGATTATATGTCAATTATTGATGAAATATGGGAGATACATTAAGATTTAAATCATGACATTTCTCTATGTACATATTTTTCTTGCTAATTGTATATAATTGTATAATATGCTATTGTACCAGTGGTGTTGTAAGGACGTTTTCTCCCATTATTACGGCGTTTTAACCCCGCTGAACCAGTGCTGGTAAAATATGTAATCCTATAGAGGATTAAAATGGCTCGTGGTTAAAACCTTTAATCTAAATCTCTTGAGTGGAGAAATATCGTAACCCTCGTGTAACTGAAGGAGAATCTATATGCATAGTTCAAACTGTAATCTACTCAAATATAAGTATTGATCTACTACCAGTAATATAATCACCTAATTTCAGATGAACCAACATCAACGCCATCTATTACACAGACACCATCAGGTCTTATAAATGAGGGTTCAACTGCTATTCTGACATGTGACATAAAGGGAGGTAATCCACTAGCCACAATTACATGGATGTGTGAAGGATCGTCATCTATTAATCCAACAGGAAGTCCACCAACTAATACAGCGATATCTAGTGTACAATTGACAGTCAGTAGTAATGATAATGGTAGAATTTGTACATGTATAGGACACCATTCTGTATGGACAACTGATAAAACCACAGGTCATACACTTAATGTCAGATGTAAGTAGAAATGATACTGGTTTGTGCATTACATGTCTGGTATCTTCCACCCAAATAATGAACACCAATTGACTTTTTAGGGTTCATGTGACTTCAAAGTATTGGTTTGTATATATGTTATATGTCTAGTATCTTCCCCACAAGTAACGAACATTAACTAGTTAGGTTGTATGTAGGCTTATATAATTTGTATGTAGATATGTAATGGGCTTTGCATGTTCCACAAGAATAAAGGACTAGGTTTAACTGTTTATGTCAGATGAAAGATTAATTAATAGTTATATAAATATATTTAAAGTAAAATATATCTCTTCCATATTATCATATACAGGACAGATATTAACTTGTTATGTCAATTGTATTTAGTAAGCATGTCTAGGTTTGTCATACATTGTGAAATTAAAAATTGGAATACATACCCGTTGTACAAAAACCATAGTTCGGTTCTACAACGTACCATATACAGATACTACGATTATTAAAATGTATGTAGATAGACCTTGTAATATAATATAGTTATTACAAATATGTATTTCATGTACTTAAATTACGTTGTTTTAACAAAATATGCAGAAATTTGTCATCGCAGGTTTATTTCAATATATATTGCAATATTTCAGATCAACCAACAATATTACCTACAATTACACAGACACCAGTTGGACCAATTATTGAAGGTTACAACGTAACTCTTACATGTACCATAAAAGGAGGAAATCCTGTAGCTACGATCACGTGGTCATGTGATGGAGCCACTCCGATAACTACAACAGGAAGTCCATCTACTGAAGAAATTTTTTCTAGTGTAGAACTTGTAACTTCAAAAAACAACAATGGACAAATATGTACATGTACAGGAAGACATATATTATGGACAAATGATAAAACACAACAACACAGCATAACTGTATATTGTAAGTGTAGATTATATTGTAATATGGTATCGTATGGACATGCCCATTATTGTTAATGACATGTAAATGTGTATATTCTAAGAAAAAATAAATGGCTGGGTTCTATTTGGTTTTCATAAGAATCATTCTTTATTCAGTGGATAGGTTTTAAATTCAAAGCAATTTCTTGTAGTTTACAGTCCGACAAAACTTAATCACCACCTGACTTGTTTCAATAATATGTTTTCTAATAATGAACTCATTTCAAATCGGTTTGCTGTTTTCGTTACCTGTACACACATACTTACTTACCTGTGAAACAGGTTATTGATCGATTTGTATTTATGTGTAAATGACAAGGTGTGTAAAGTGCCAGGTGTACTTTTCAACACTTGTGCTTGCGAACGAAAGCTATTTTTTTTGTGTGTAGAGTTTTAAGTTTAATTTCTATTGGTTTGGTATGATGCGGCGAAAATTAACCATACCAGAAAGGTGGCAAGCTGTTGGCATGCATAACGGTGGTTTTAGCCATAGAAGGGTGACAAACCACTTCAGGGTTAACCATTCCATCATTGTACGACTGATGCCGTGTTTTCGTCAAACGGGGAATGTTACTGACCGTCCACGTACAGGTAGACCTCGCAAAACGACGCCGAGAGAGGACCGGCTCATATCCAGACCTGCGCGACAAAGGCCGTTCAGTACAGCTGGTACAATTCGTGGTAATTTACCGTTTGGAGGCCACATTAGCACACGCACTGTAATCATACGCCTCCACCATCAGGGAATGCGAGCGCGACGACCCATAAAACATCCACAGTTGACATTACGTCATCGCCATGCTCGATTTGACTGGTCACATGATCATTTGGGGTGGACTATTCACACATGGAGACGGGTCCACTGGTCTGATGAAAGTCGTTTTTTGTTACGCCCTACCGACGGTCGTGCAAGGGTCTGGCGCAAACGAAACACTTCATTTCAGGACAACCACCTTTTGGGCACAACTGCTTTTGGGGGTGGGGGTGTAACTGTCTGGGGTTGATTTTCCTTTGACTGTAAGTTAGACTTGTACGTTCTTGATGGTAATCTGACAGGCCAAAAATACCGTGACAATGTGCTCGCTCCACGCGTAGTCCCCCATTTCGACAATCATTAGTTGGGTTGACCGGCCAATGTTGATGGACGACAACGCTAGGCCACATAGAGCCCGAATTGCACACCATTTTTTACAGTAAGCGTCCGTTCAGACAATTCCATGGCCTCCGATGTCGCCAGACATGAACCCTATAGAACATGTATGGGACTTTATTGGCTGAAAAATTAACCTACGCAATCCAAAATGTCAAATTGTTGACGAATTAAGAACTGCTATCTTACAGGAGTGGGAACAGTTCCCCCAAGAACGCTTAGGCGTCATGTGCGAAGCATGACGAGGCGTGTTACAGAACTTCACAATAAACGTGGTGGATATACTCGTTATTGATTGTTATGCCTTACACATACGCAGAATAGATGCATTTAAAAGTTCTTAAAATCTGAAGACTCTGCATTTTAATGCAATGTTAAAAACTTCCATCAAAGACAAACTGGTTTTACATTTTTCCAGCGCCTGTTTTGAACCCCATTTTTGCCACGTCGTAGTCACGTCTTTCGGGATGATAAATACTTCGTAGATTGGTAATGTTAGAGCCCTTGGTGTAGTCTTTTAAGAAGTGTAAGAAAAATGGTGATATCTATTTTATTGTTTTAACAGTATTGATGTAAACAAAATATATCGATAAATATATAGGGTGGTGCTTAACTTTTGTCGGAGTGTATATATTGACGTGAAATCACAAATTCATCAAAATAGAGTGTTACTCATATGAAAAAATTCAATGTGTTAATGCCTATTGTATGCTATTTAATGTGTATTTTGATATGTTTTGGAGAATATTGTTGGCTAAGTGTTTAGCGATGTACTACTTTATTCTTCGTTATTTCCACTTAGAATGCATATTGTCAACATTGTTTGTAATAAACATATCATATATGTACTAATTTTTTAAGGAGCCAGGTTCATTTAAATAGACATATTTAATTAATTTGTATTTCGCCTGCTCATTGATATATGTTGTATAGCATCGCTATACATTGTTTAGAAATCGCTACCCTTCCCTGTACCGACGTAAATATTCATCGAGTGACGAAGAATAATGCAAACGGTGCCGCCCATATATATCTAAATGTTGAGTATAGATATTTTTTTCAATTATCTCCCCTATGAATGATTTTCCACGATTGGCGCGCTACAGTAGCGTCCGCCATTACGGTAATGATAAAAGCGTAAACAAAGCAATCGGATCAATACAACATTATTTAAAGAATTGTAATATAATCATGGCTAGTGAAGCGAAAAGTTCAATACCCAAACTTTACAGTGAAATAACAGAATGGATTGATGATATGAGGAGCTGGCCAAATTTAATGTACGGTGACATATATAATTATTTAATCACGTCGAAAGGAGTTGATGGGGAAGAAATGAAAAACTTCAAGAGTTTACAAAGTTACAATTACTTTCAAAGTGGTAATGTGGACAGAATTTTACATTTTGTTGCTCCGGACAATAACATTGTTTTGAAGACAAACGTCCGCTCATCACAGACCGTGAGTAGAACGAATGATGCCTATGTTGTTTGCACGAAGGATGATACCGTTGAAAAAGCCTGGTGTACATGCATGGCTGGTTTGGGACTTTCTTGCAGTCATGTGGGAGCTTTACTGTGGAAAATTGAGTATGCAGTGAAAAATAATATGACAGGAGTGAGCTGTACAGATGAAACTGCCAGATGGAATAAAGGAACAACAAGAAACATTGAACCCAAGCCACTGGTCAGTATTCAGCTCAAAAAACCAAAACTTGGAGAAAATATGTTAAATGCTGTAAATGACAATGTGCATGGGCTTCGACAAACACCAAGTTATTTCTCAAGCGAAGAATTTAAGGAAGCTGTTCTTCAATCTCCCTTGCTGCCATTATTTGAAGCGAGAGGAACCACAATCAACAAAAGTTATAGGAGCGATCCGTCGGTGGGTTTGCGGTCAAAAGAAAATATTGATCACGGTGAACATACTGATTTGACTTCATGTGGTAAATGTACACAGTTTCTTGAGAAGTATGTAAACCTTACAAATCAACAAAATATCAAAATTACAGGAGGAAACAACTATGCAATATAAAAGTACTTGATGGAGAGACTGTCGAAAAATCAGAATAACAGCCAGCAGTGCTCACAAAGTGCCAGTTAAAGAAACCACAGACAGCACTAACATTATTCGGGAACATTTACACCCTACATTTGTTGGAAATAAATTCACAAAACATGGACAACAGGGTGAAGTAGATGCTAAAGTCTTTTTAAATACCAATGGATACCAAGTTCAAGAGAAATGACTGTGCGTTATCTGCAAGCCCAGATGGGGTATTTGATGGACAAACACTGTTAGAAGTAAAATGCCCTGTGCCAACATCTAACTGGACAACATTAGATCAGTTGTTTACATCTGGGAAATATGATGTAGGAAAAAATGAAAATGGTGATTTTAATTTAAAGGAAAAGGGGGGTCGAGGATTTAACCAACAAATACAACTGACAATGTATTGTACAGGACTTCATAAGTGTAAATTGCTCATATGGCTAAGTGCGATGACCATAAATTTGTAGATGTTTTTTTTGAAGAAACTTACATTATTAATCATGTGACCAGATTAAGGAACTTTTATGCCAAAAAAATCCTACCTTGCATAGTTGATGAAATTCAGGAAGACCGTCTGATGATGAGTAAAGCATTCAGCAAGTTTATGCATATTTAAGTGGGACTACGCTGAAAATGTTACAAATTTTCAAGTATTTTTTGTCTGTGATATAAAATGTTTTTAAATTTGAAACTTATAAAGCTTTCATGAGAAGTTATATTCTTGTTTAATGATTAGATTGATTTTTGGTGTTTAATGCCACTTTCAACAATATTTCAGCTATATCATACATGACGACCAGTTTTAGTAATGGAAGAAGCTGGACTACCGGGAGAGTACCACAGCGTTTGGACAAGCAACTGGTCAACTTTATCACTTGCGAGTGCACCCTTTTTGTAATTTACAAAGCCTGGTGTGAACCCATACCATGTTGCTGATAGGCTTGTATGAGTTATTAGGTAATCCAACTACCTAGTTAACTCATTGAGCCACCCAGGCTCTTTATACTACTGTTTGTCAGTGTTCAAAAAGAATGCATCATTATCTTTCAGTCAGTTAGTTGATTATCCGGTATTTTTACATACTGTATACACATACATGTATACGTACTGCTATAGAAACGGAAGGGGGTATTCATGTATGTGTCATACATGTATATGTGACAAACAACCATTGTTCTTTTGTATATTTCCTTGTTTGTGACATTTACATGTGATTGGACTTTTGCCATGAGTAACACGTCAGATGCCACTAGTGGAGCTGGAACTCCTTAATTACCCTTCCAAAGCACCTGAGTTCACTGTCAGTTTTTGTTACTCATTTGAAGTTTTTTGTGTTGGTTTTTTTGTTGGTTGATGTTTGTCTGTTTTTATGATAATTGTTTTGTCATGTTTTTGACTCAAAATTTTGATTCAGAATTTTTGGATGATGCCTTTACTCCACGGAGCACAGTTCAGCTTTTATACAAATGTACTTGGATTAGCCATTTTACATGCCTCTGCTTGTTACCATCAGTCTTATGTCAACACATGTATAGTTATGTACATGTGAAAAGCTGTACCCCATTGTGTTGTGAAAGTAATCATGTATTTACTTAGTAGATACCATGCTGTGTCTCAATTTATTCAGCACTGCCTCTGGACTTGTTATAATCTTTATCTTAATACATGACATGTACCATGTACAGAATATTTGTTTATTCTCTTTGTCTAAAATTTGTACAATGCAACTGTTGAAAAGTTTTATCCAAATACATCAGTTAACGAGTTCTACATCAGAGAAGGTTAATCATAGAACCACTTTCATTTACATGAATACATATATTATACATGTACATGTATGTAAGTGTTTGAGAGTGTTTTCAAAGTCAAAGATGTTATTGATTTAAAATCCAAAATCTGTTTTCGTGTAATACCTATTACTGATTTTTTTACTTTTTAATTGATGTATTGTGATGAACTTTTTATTATGAACAAAGTAATTTCGACTTGTATTGTTTACCAAACTTGGGTTTAAACTCATCATGCCACGATATAGCTGATATATTTCTAAAGTTGCCTTTAAACACTAATCAATCAATTTAAAAGAAAGAAAAAAATGACAACAACAAATTTACAATCATCATTTTCATTAGTATCTCTGATGAGATCAGACCGTAAATTTACAAGAGCAGCACACACTATTAAAATATCATCAAAACGTTTTAAAGATGCCACAGGCACAGTACCACTTAAAACCTTGAACACTTTGAGTCTCCGAATGGCCCTTTCCACATGAATGCGAACACTGGCAATCCTCCTTGTCAATGTAACATCTTCTGCACTTAACTGAGGTTTATTTTTTGTGAATGCTGGAATGTTAAGCTTGACACGCAATGGAAAGAGCAATTCATCTATGGTAAAACCACGGTCTGCCATAATCTCATCTCCTGGGAGTAAATAGTTCATGAAACCACTTTTTTCCACAATAAATTTATCACTGGCACGACCACCGAAAGCGTTGGATATGAACATTATTTGTCCATGTGGGGATATTCCAACTAAATACTTAACTGTATTATGGGACTTATAATTGCTGTATGTTTCACCTCGACTCCTTAAATTAGTTGGCCTTTGGATAAATGTTTCTGCACATGTTGTTCGCGGATAGTTCTCTCTAAATGAATCTGGACAACAGTCTCTAATAACTTCCATGGGAAGCCAAATTATCAAAGATTTTAATTTGTCTGATAGTACAGGAATCCACGAATTATATATTTTACAAGCCAGACTACTTGATATACCAAATCTAGGACCCAAGTCCTCATAAATCAGATTTAACTTCAGTTTCAAAAGTACAAGCATTATCTGATCTGTCACTTCCAACTGAAATTTAAAAGTATTAAACTGAGACATACACTTCACCAACGTAAACAAGACCTCTTTTGTCACCCCAGTGTGCAATAAAGCATCACTATCAGTGTTTATGTTTTGAGCAGCGGACATTGTTCCTCCATCACACTTGCTTTGAACGCCCTTTTCTTCAGTAAAAATTATGTTGGTTTGTGAAAATCGCGACTGGAAATCTGTCCACTCTTTTCCATAGGTATGATCTGTTTTCGGTAAATAATCCGATTCCAGATACTGGGTACCAATTGTATCGGTAGTTGCGGATTCTACAACATTAAATGTGCAGAAAGCCTCGGGTAGTTTACTGTCAGACGAAGCACTTGTGCCTGGCTCACTTTCTAGAGTGGAGTCAAATTCGCTTATTCCCATATCGGAATCGGAACTATCATCATTTAATTTCATTTTTTTAACAGCAGAATCCTGTCTTAATATCTTTCGTCTACCAGGGGTGGCTCTGATTTCATATTCCAACTTAAGCTTAGGATAAGGATTCCGATCGGTTGGTTTTCCATCGATAAAATGTTCAGAGCAGACAAATACATTTGATGGACATTGATCGTGTGTCTGACCGTGAAATTCACACATTGATTTCTTCCATAAGATAATTTTTTTCCGATTATTTGAACAAGCATGAACTGCACATGAGTTCCCACCGCTTGTTTTATATTTACACTCACTTTCCATAACAAAAATAAAAGAAAAATCGAGAAAAACAAAATGTAAACAAATGATCAATAATGTTGTGATTAATGCACGTGCGTTATCTATCATTACTGCTATGGCTGACGTACCACGTGATAGATTAATGGCAGCGCACATGATAATTAGGTTAGATCTTGATAAATACGTCTATAAGACTGCATACCACAAAGGGGTGAGATTTGTTTCAACGGAATTTTTATTACAATCGAGAATAATTTGCTAAATGTTAAGACATGTTAATATTATTTAACTAACTAGAACAATATACTTGCAGGATGAAATATGTACGTAAAGCAAATGATATATTCTATCAACTCACATTCGTTTTATATGTCATAATGAACTATGTTATTTTGTATCACCTAAACATGTCTGTTGAATGCTTAATAGAAAGGTTGTATATTTGCATATTAAATATGTCTCCGTTTTTATCAAAATGATTAACCTATTGCTACAAAAATACTAACCAATTCTTTATATAATTCATGAGTTTGTTCTTCATTAATCAACATCGCAGCTGGCAATTTTGAGTGTTGACATTATACGTTCATTCAAACACTGTAATACAATCCGTTAATATTATAGTTGGCTACTAAATTTAATAATACAATTTGTTCACGCCACGGGATAGCTGCAATATTGCTGAAGTTGGCGTTAAACACCAATCAATCAATCAATATATTTGGCTGGCAATACACAAATGTACACATCAATATTTAATTATATTACTTTTTGGAGAACCTTTTCCATAATACTGGATATGAACTGAAGCACACTTCTTTTCATTCAAGATTCTCCAACAGTAAACATAATGAACATGGAGTCTCTTGACGTTGTCGAAAGTGTAACACTGAAGTTAGTGTGTCAAGTTCTAGACGCAAATCCAACAGTTAATTCGTTATCATGGTACAACGGACGTTCTACGACACCTATAGGAATGGAATCTAACTTCTCCATCAGTAAAGTCAGCAGACAAAATTCTGGAGAATACAGATGTGAGGGATCAAATGGTATCGGTCAGAATGGAGTTGATACAGTATATGTTAATGTTCTTTGTAAGTATCAATCTTATAATAATATTATGAATGTAAGTTATGTTGATATTTTCTAGTAATGTTGATTCACAAACGAAACACGTGGTTTATCTGTTTTCTCATTATCCATTGTAAGTACATATTTACAGATATACAATAATGATAATGATAAAAATAATGATATGCATGACCATTTATGGATGATTATCCCAAGAAGACACAGCCTTGTTGATAACTTCAAAACTGCAAATGATATCTTTTCCTTCCATTAACTCACTCAAGTTTAAATTTAATGCGCCTGGTATTTTCTACAGCAGTGTTAATATTTTGAACATTGTGAAAGAATTTATAATCCAAAATGTAGTGATAGTTTGGTTTTTTGTTTTGTTTGTCTTTGGGGGATAAACTAAAAGCTAACAACATGATATGCAAGGTCACGTCAGGGTTCATATTTTGGATTTTTTCTTTTATCAAAATTGAGGGCTTTCCAAGAGCTGTTTTCCACTTGGTCAGTATATTCGACTGACTTGTATATTGTATGTCAAAGAAGATTACATAACATGACCCCAGAAGAGATTTTGGTAGATGGTAGAGTATAGCCAAATATAAAAAATAATAATTTTAAGCTAGATTTAACATAGGAAGACATTTATTAAAATTAAAAGTGACCTTGTGTACGTATGTACAATATAATGTCATGCAATTTATTGCGAGTGATAATTATATCATTCTAGTTACCTGCAGAGCTGGCGACCGTTTCACTAAAGGTCGTAAGTCGTAAACGTAGACGTAAGTGTACTCTTAAGAGCTACGACCGTTTCACTAATAGTTAAGATTTACGACTTACGATAAAAAGTGATTGCAAAGTTAATTGTGGTGGAAGGTACTCGGTAAGTCGTAAATCGTAAGCCTAATTTTGAAGAGAAGAATTGCTATCTATATTATTTTAATATGAACATTAATCAAATGAAGCAATCAGTAACCATTAGATGCACGCACCATTTTTTATATTTCGAGAGTCATAAAAAATCATTAACAGCTACACATTATTGTTTGTTTCAGTGTACTTTCTATCAGTTCTGCATTTACAATATCAACATATGTTATTAACGAGTGTATGTACCTAGATGAAATTTAAAAAAACCAATGCTATCGGGTGCATGTACAAACAATGGTTCAAAAATAAGTTAAGCACAAACAGAGGGCACATTACATTCGTGGATTTGGGGATTAACATGTATCACTTTTGCACAGAGAAAGTGCATTACAATTCCCGTAAAATATTCCTGAGCCTTTTTGTTTTTATTATTTTTTTTTACATTCGCACGGATTAACTGTTATTTAGAATATAATTGATTTAGTCATAACATATTCTGCATTATGCAGTAGTTTTATGTGTTGATGAAACATATTATTTTATATGCGTGAATATAGTGAT
>MJUT01003378.1:669495-681554 GCA_002080005.1 Gigantidas platifrons
CCACCCCCACGTGGCGGGCAGGGATTACAGATTAAGTAATCTCTTGCTGGCGAAATAAGTCAGTAAAGAATTAAAAAAGAAATTGCTGCATATTATGAAAATACGAATTGTACTTTAAAGAAAGGTAAACAAAAATACGCACAATTGTCATGTGTTGAAGTTCTTCACGGAAATGTAGGATTTTTTCCGCGCAATTGAAATGCACCGCAAACGGAATATCAGTGTAGAATGTGAATGTATTGTCAAATATATATGGTCACATTTTTGAAATTTTCCCTTACATATAGCATGAAATTTGTTAAAATATATTGCATAAAAAAAACTTTCTTCTCAAATTTCGGTAAATTTTTACACTTAACATTTTTTCCCTGATAGCTTTGGTTTATTCATTTAAACAATCACTTTGGAGTTTTATAATTAGTTGAATATTAAAAATGTGCCTAAACACATTTAAAATGTGATTAATGTAATCAGCTTTTGATTTGATTTTTTTTTGTGTTTTAACACCACTTTCAGCGGTATTCCAGCTATATCGGTTGCGAGTCGAGTGCACCCTTTTTGTAATTTACAAAGCCGGGCGCAAACCCACTCCGTATTGGCTTGTATGAGTTGTTAGATCCAACGACCTAACTCATTGAGCCACACGGGTACCTAATCAACTTTTGAGCTGTTGGGTTTATATATAATATATCTTTTTACCTCCATTATAGGAGATGTTAATTGTCGCAAGTCGTAAGTCGTAACTCTTAAGCTTAGGACTAGTTTAGTGAAACGCACGTATACGTGCACGTAAGGAAATATTAAGAGTGATCTTAGACTTACGATTTACGATCACTTTAGTGAAACGGTCGCCTGTTGTTTATGTGATCCGGGACAAAAACAAGATGCAGATTCATGTGTGGTGTAGTAGAAAGCAAGAAACAACATCATCTCTCTAAGCGTATCTTGTTCTCGGCGTGATATAGCTTATAAATAGCTCATATGATGTTGAGCATAAATCAGCCATTCATTCTAGTTTTACTACCTTCTAATTAGATAATCAAAGGTGTTCGTAAATTCTCTGCATTTAAACTGTGGTCGAGGACACTATTGTATTGTCATTGTACCGGTTGAGTATATTTCAAAATTGCGGCTGCAAATCGTTTCCTTCTTTGTCCTATAATTACACACTTTTCATTATATAAACACACGGACAGAACAGCAACCTAGAATATATTGTGTTTTTCTAACATGCCTGCCAATGAAAAGATCTCATTTGAGGTCAAGTTCGCACAAAGTGTGTTTTCTAACATATTTACATATGGGATATCAAGTGATATACAATCATAGTTTGTGTCTCCAATGTTAATGTGTTGCTACTTTACCACTTATATAATACATAAATGCTGTTTGTATGCTATCTACAAAAAAAATGTAGTTAAAATATAATATATGGTATTTCTTTTATTTTCGTTTAACTTTTATATATTTAAATTTTGTACAAATGCATCGTCTGCTTCACCGGCGGCACATATATACATCAATTGCAATGTCATATCAAAATATGATATACAGTTACCATGATCAGTTGTGAATTCTGTCAGTCTCCATTGTCGTACTTGAGTAAATTGTGTTCACTGTAACAGAGTATGTGGGACTCTGATACTCAAGTATTACATTTATATTACTTAAATTGTCGTAATCAATATTGTTTATTGGTGTGATCTTCCATTGTCCTTATGTATACCTTCATGAATAGCTTAAATAGTTTGGAAGACATATTGTTTATTCTAATGCTTTTATTATATAGCATGTTTTTTTTTCATTTGCTAATAATTACCCCCCTCCCCCCAAATATCCACAATTGACATGTCTCAAGCAAGGATTCTAGTGCGAATGAGCCACCACATTTAATTCTTGAAATGTAACATGTCAATTAACACAGCATGAAAGGCAATAACGCCATCAACTATCTTTGAAATAATATTTTGTTTGACATTGTTATCCAAGGGTCGCGCGAACCTGTTGCGAGAAAACGTCCAGTGTTTAAGGTTTACCGTGCACAGTTTCAAATGACGTCACACAAATTATGACGTTTATGTAATCGATAATATTTTGCGACATTTTGTGCTTTGCAATTACTACATCATTTCTTAAAACTCTATAATTAGAAATATGTTTGTCTTGTATTAACATAGAAATCACTGTATTCTATTTGAATAGTTTCTGGCATCAATTGATGATTGGATCCGTTTTATTGGCAGTGTTTTCGACCGTCTACCTCCTCATTGACACCGACAGCTATTCAAATTCAATGCATTTATTTCTTCAGTCACAAATAGGGTATTAAGACTTTATGTTTGATTAGTGCATTTGTTTTAAAGAACAAGCATTTAATTTTTTGGGGTATTTGTTACTTCCAGATCGATAACAGGTTTTCGTATTGACGCTAGTACCGTGTATTATTAGGAATATACATGTACTACGATTTTATATTGCCCTGGGTTGGGTTCTATTATTTATATTAATCGACACTCCCAGCATTTTTTAAACTACATCATCATTACTAGAAGTTTGTAGGAAGACAGTTGGAAAGATAAAAGATAGACAATTGAACATTCCTGCCTTCAGTAGGTGATTCGGAACTCTATTACTTTACATGGATATGGGGCGAGAACCCGAGTCAGATGTGCTAAGATTAATTAGTCAACGATCTTAACTACGAGGACACCCATTCCCCGTTTTTATGTATAGCAACATGAACAAATGTATTTCAATGATTCATTACTTTCGTGATCATCCATACATATCATGGCTTGGTATTTTCAAGGAATATCTGTGTCATAGATGACAACGGATATTTTCAGATTAAATTCCTGTAGTCACAGTCCCGTCCTCATGTCCTAATTTATAACATTTCACCAAAATTTTGATAAGAGTACCACAACTGGTGTAGAGCAGAACCTGAGGAGCTGAAATCACAGGCGGTTTTTAGTGGGATTGATGTTGTCCATCTGTGGTGTATGGATTATGATTACCCTTTTCACAATAGTTTTATGTGTTTGTTATCATTGGCTTAATATAGATATACATCCAGAAAATGCTAAAGGTAAAAACTAGTCAGCTATGTTCAATAATAGAAAAGAATGACAACACATCATGTTGCATACATGCAATACATGTAACAAATATACATCGTTAAGAAAACAAAAAAATGTAAAGCTCAAAACATCAGTAGGTGGTAAACAGTAAAATATGAGTATAGGGATTCACACACTAACAGTAACGAAATAATAAACTAGAAAGTATTAAAACGAGGTTTCATTATATTTTAATGGTTTGGCGCCTTTCACATATTATGTATGAACAGGTACATTGGTGCTTATATACGTTTTTTTTATTGATTCCAAATGGATTAGAAGTATGGAATTGGATATTATGATAGTCCTTATTTAAATGTTAACATTAAGATGATGCTATCGAGAAACATTAATTATAATGATTGTTACAAAATTCAGAAAACATACACCAACGATTACATCTTTATCAAAATTCACAACCATATCAATTTATGTCAAGCACATGCATAACGTGATATCATGCGATCTGACTGCACAAGGACATATTTTTGATAGTATTGTTTCCTTGTTTTAGATAACCCTGAAATCACACATTTGTCTGTAATTGACAATAATGAAATCGTAGAGAACAATACAGCAATTCTACAGTGCAAAGTGGAAAGTAACCCACTATCAAAGGTGCAATGGACTTTTGAAAACAAGACGCTGAATGAAGGAAACCATGGCGTCCTTCAGAGTAATTATACGATTCAAAGGGCTAAATGTGTAAATACTGGATTTTATATGTGTACAGCAACAAACATTATCAACATGGAAAGCTACAGCGACAAGAGAGTTGTTCAACTTTCAGTTAAATGTAAGTACATAATATTGACTTTTTACAGTTCTATAAAACATAACAGACAGATATATTATTCCCCTTCAGAATTATTCTTTGCACATGGTACCTAATTTATCGAGGTTCCTACTCGAAATAGTTTCAAGAATATCAGGTGTTTAGGTATTGTGTTTCCAGTATTCAGATTATCCCTGCGCAAACAAGTACATCTCAAATCTACAAATTGACTGCAAAATCTAATTTCACTAGAAAACAATATCTACTCATGTAAGTAATCCTTTGCATGTAATATTTCAGCGGAAACTGGATGCATTCGTAACCAATATTATCACAATAACTAAAATCTGCCGGAATATATTACGTCTCAGATGACATGAACATATTTACCCTATCAGTTACAAGTATGTAAAATATTATTGAAGAGAGCTCGAATAAAGGTGTGATTCAGATATAAACACGAGAATAGAATCATAAATGTAACTCATAAGAAAATATACCGGGTATCACGGACAAAAACTAAAAATAAGAAGGGGTTATCATTACTTGCCCTATGCACTGTAGGACCTGATTCATCAAGCCATACACAGAAACAGATATTAATAAATTTGAATTATGTCAGTAATCCCTAAAGTTACATATGAAACCGCTATTTCCTAATTGCAACAATAATGTATCCGAAATATTATGCAAAATAATTAGGAATCCGCTGTAAAATCCTGATTTGTGTTAATGCATCCCCTATGATTGCTGTCTTTGATTTTTAGGTTCACCCCGAAGAGACACCATGTTTGAACTCCCTGAAAATCAAATAGGACTAGCAACGGGTCAACATTTGAAAATGCAAATCCACATAATAGCCTATCCACCACCAGTTGTAGAATGGCAGTTCAGACCAACCAATAATTTTATTGCAAAAACATTGTCATCAAATTGTAATCAGATGAGTATGTTTAAGCACACGGCTTGTTTTGAAAAAGACAACGTCACAGAGGCTGATTTGGGGCAATACTCAATTTTTGTTCATAATGGACTAGGCAACAACTTCAGTTATTTGTTCAACGTAGACCCACAAGGTAAGAACATTATACTGAAGTGATACGATGAGAAAAAAATGAGTATAAAGATAAACTAACATTATAACTGAGACAACTCCATCTCGAGCAGTAGACATGGGAGATGGAACTTCATTCATCCATATATCAAATGCGATATATTTATTAATGAAGATCATATCCACTGTAACCATAATATAATTGATCAGATTTATTAAAAAAATAAGAGTAAATTACCAGCTATCAATCATAACACCTTGGAGTCCAGATGGCATAGCACCTAATATAATCTAAGAATTATATTTCAACCTATGAGATATTCTCTTATCGGATAGTCAATCGGTAATTAGTATGTGGTAAATTTCCGTATAAATGGGAACACTATCGTTGATTTTGGTTATTGTTTTGTCAAGATAGTGTCTACAATGAGTACATTAAACATACATTAACAATAATTATCGTGTTTTAAACCACATCTCGAACATAAGTTCCTATCTGCACGGCAAAATAAGCTCTATTGATATGACCATAGGTGATTCTGTACTACGCATGCTCGCAGTCTATTGTTTGGGTAAAAGATATATGCCGATGGAAAATCTTGCATGCGGTCGTTCGAGAATTTGAACTGATTCTGCTAGAAAAAGAACAGGAAAGACGTCTTGAGCAATGGTAATAAAACAAGAAATACAATAGGCCACCAGTTCATTTGCTGTTATTTGAAGACATTACGCTCATATTTTTTATTTAACCCGACTATATTGACAGCTGATATGTAGTGCATTTATCGAATGTGATGTCGTAGACATAGGCTTATTGACATAGTTACTCAATCAATTGTATGTTGTTGTTATTATGAACACACATATGTATTTATATATCTATCTGTTCGGATGGGAAGGTTTATATTCCATAATCCAATTGCGTCTGTCATTGAGACTATTAAACTATGATCTCCACTTTTGAGTTTATTTTCATTTTTATCACATATATCGTTTGTAGACGGTATCCTGAAGAAGAGTACTTTTCACGTATGTTTCATATTTATACATATGACATTTGTTATCTTATTGTAAATACAATAAATAAAATTCCAGATAATGCCAATTATTAGTTCAATGATTGTAAATACATTTTAGATAAACCTACTGCCCCTACTGTTTTCTATGTTGTGTGTAAAATGACTTCAGCTGTTGTATTGTGGAGATCAGAATATAATGGTGGATCAAAACAGGAGTTTTATGTACAGTATTGGAGAATATCACAGTTATCATCAATCATGTTAACACCATCTGTACCTGATCCTGGTGTAACAGCTGACCTACAGTACACAGTCAACAACTTGGTACCAGAAACAATCTATATGTTTCAAATAATTGCTCGGAATGACATAGGAGATTCATTGTCGAAATCGGTGAAATGTACTACAGACCAAAGTATGTATGTTGTATTATACAATTAATGACTTTTAATGAGGAGGATACAAGGATTTATTAACCCAAGAATATTGTATTTACCGAGGCAAGATGGCCGAGGTAAATACATTATTCTTGGGTTAATGAATCCTGGTATACATCGAATTGGAAGTCATTAATTGTTTTATTATATGACACATTTCATATGTTGATTTTACCCTTAAAATAATTTTTATCACGACGTTTTCTTTGGTTTCGCATGGTGCAAGACGTTGGAATGTTATATTCACCGCGCAATACGTCGCGTGAGGTGATTATAACGTTTTATCATAGAACGTTTCTAGGAAGGTCAGCCAATCAGATAACAGAAATATATATAGGCATATAATAAGATGAATTATTGTATTACATTCCAAAGAGTGAGTGATTCTTGCTTAACGGCAATTCAGCAATTCTTCAGGCATAACATGATGATAGCAAGTTCATTTTCAAAGAGTTCATGATGAGGTCCATTTTGTGCTAGACCAACGCTGAGTTGGATTTTGATTGCGCTAGCTCACCGACACAACAGTCCGCGGGTAAACTTGTCGCTCCACTCTAACACATTATTCTGATTCCGTGCCAACCAGTCTTTGCTCTTTCTCCTTAATGATGCATGCTTAGCGGAGAAGCAACACATTCCAATTTTATAGTCTTTGGTATGAACCGAACGGCGCTCGAACCCACGATCTGCCACTCTCGAGGCGGTCAAGCTAACCATTACGCCAACAATGCAGTATATAACCTTCGAAATATTTCAGTAAAATGTTGGGCATAAATCACGTGGGCCATGTCTTTTTGAATTGTCATTTTGTTCTTGTATTATAAATGCGATTGATATAAAATTGCATGTATATCTAGGTCTTAGTGGCTCAATTAATAAACTACTTACTCATGTCTTGGGCTGTTCTAATATGACTACAGTATTTTAATAGTAAGAAATGGCAATTATTTCCTGCGCCACTGTTTGCACCCGTTGTGTTAGTCTTGTTATAAACCCGATGATAAGTTATAAATGTGATTGCTACAAAAGAACTTATCCTAGTCATTTGTGACACATATACATATGTATTCAGTAACGGTTAACAAAGTCATGGTAGCGAGCGCTAAACTGTTGAATTGGTTACTACAACTTAACCACTAAGAACCCTTGGTTCAGTAGTTTCCTTGTTAGCAGCAAATCGCGTTCTAGGAAATCATAATGGGAACCACAAACTCTGGAATATTATATAAAGTAAGTGATATATTCTCCATATATATGTCACCGTGTAAGTTATTTTATGGAAAATAAAATAAATGTTATTTGTTTCATTTACTCATCCATTGTTACATCATATGACTGTGACTGACGACTTTTCATGTAGACGTCACCATACTAACACTGCAAATCACATGCTTGGCTCGAAACTAATCGTGTGAACCCGGGTAGATTTAAACCGGAATTAGTGTACTTTACGTATTGACTGTCAGGTTATCTAACAACAATAGACGCCTAACAGCAACAAGAATATATTTGCAGGTATTACAAAAAAAATAATATACACTTTGAAATGATTCATTGATATTTGGTCTTAAACTTTATTTATTTAAAAGTTCGAGATCATATATTTTATCACGGTCATTTTTAGTTAGTTGTACATTCCTGATGTATTTTTGTATAACTGAATGTTGTTACAGATATGTATAGTTGTACATTAGATATATTTACAGTTAATCAGTATTTTGATGATTCCACCATGTTGTTGTGATGGTGATATCGTCACGTCCATGTATTTCTTTGTCGTTTTAAATGGTTACATGCATTAACTGTTAGAAGCCCCGTGGTATGCATCTGCTGTTGGAATGTGGTTACATATAAATGGAAAGTTCACAAAGAGACAGTTGAAATAATTTCTTTTGTCGTCTGTCTTACAGTGCCCTCTAGCCCTTTATTTCAATTTCAAGCTGTAGGTCAAGGAATGAAACGGACCTGGCTGTATATGTGGTATCCATTATTTCACGCTCAATTGGATTAATGTGAACAACAATATCACCAAAGTATTTAGTGGAACGTGGAATTAAAAGCTCGGGCTAGCTTCTGATCGTCTGTGTCGAAATTTCCCTGTATGAAGTCCGCCTCGTACGAATAAAGGAACAAATAGTCGAGAGGAGGAGCACAGTTGATAACCATAGGAGTACCAACTTTCTGTAGAAAAAAAAATGTATGTAATAATGAAAAGGTAGATATCATACTAAGTACATACGCAAAGCTGTTCTGGGATAACTTGATTCTACTAATATCAATACCTAATATCACAAAAGTGTGGCGGTGTTTTAAAGGTTAATGTGAACTCATCCCTCCTCTCTTGAAAAATATAGCTTGCATATATAAACAAACAATAAAAGTTTATATTCTATTCCACTCAAATACTATTACAAGCATGAATGACTCCATAAACATGGACAATGCAAGAGCTATGAGCAACTACTAGCTATGAAGGTAGAATGTGTTGGTTAAATACCATTTCTCATCGTCTCGCAATCGGAAATATTCAAATTGTAGCATTATTTACGAATAATAAATAGATTGTTTTTTTTTTTTTTTTACTTTTTGACATATGATTCAATTAAGAAATAAATTAATGAAATGGACATTTATCTTTATTTTTAGTACAGAGCCAGACAAACCCTGCCTCAATCAGTCAAGATAGTAATGGACTATTGGCAGCAGGAATCTCAACCTTGATTATTGGCTTAAGTTCTATTGTATTTTCCGTTTCCTTTGTTGTCATTTGTCGTAAGTGTGTACATTTTCAAGTAAATATGCATTTTTTATGACAAAAAAGTACAAAACGCATCATAACATATCCGAGTTTCATGAGAAATATGTATAATGACAACAAAAACTATAACAAATTTCGGTAGTTAAGTGCTATAATATATTAAACTTTAATTAAGGTTACATGATTTCATAGTTTGAATATAATTTACTGTTGGCAATAACACTAATTGTGTGTATTTCACTTTAACAGGATCTCGATTACAGAAAAGGGAACAAATGAGGTATTTATGATTTTCATCATTGTTGTTCATCTTTATATCTTTTTTATATTTATTAATTGAATTTCTTAGAAGATATTAAAACTGCATATTACATTGAACGGATGAATATTGTGACAACGTATATTTGTGGTCGACGAAAATAACTTTTGTTGAAAATTGGTAGTCAACTACGCCAACAGGAACCGGTCTGAGGCATCACCAAATATCTTACGACATAAATATAGCAATGACGGCCATCGATGGCTTGAAATAGCGATGGCCTCAATTTAAATAATGCAAATACATTAAACTATCATAAAATGAAAAACAACAAATACACCACTGTCTGAACAGTTCCAAGATAAAAGATAACAAATCGTAGAAAGTGGCGGAGTCAAATTAGCATAACACATTGCATATGTCTTTAAAAAGAGCAATAATAATGCTTATTTTGCATTAAGAAAACGAAGATGATATAGTACAATTTGGAGTATCTTAGTATATTTGATTAACCATAAATACCACTAGACTCTCAAATTAATTTTCTGATAGCAATTAGATTCATAGTACGATCTAAATTGTAATTACAATAGGCACTTGAGGATCATCAAGTTAGACTTTAGTTGATCAGTTGCTACAAACTGAGGGTACAATCATTTAATAAAAAAATGAAAGTAAATCGCCTCAATGATTATATTTTGCTTGTTTTAAGGACGAATGACTATACAGAATTCACAGCATGTGCACATTGTAATCCTGTAGTAACAAATAATTATGATAGTTTAAACACGACAGTCATTGGTATGTACTGATGTTAAATTTAGATATATACTTTTTGCATTACCAGAAATCAGTCTTTGATGAATATATCATGTTTATTAAATCATTTCGAAGTTAATCATCTCCAATATTTCGAAACAAGCCAACGTTGGTAATATGCTGCAACAACTGAAATTATGCATTCTTGAAAACAGGCGTAAAGATGCCCGACTTGTCATGATGTATTAAATTGCAGATGAAAATATGGCGAAGAATCACGCTAACCTTGTTACAATCAAGGAACATGCATGCTTCGTCTTTCATTATTATTCTTGGTGAGGCTCAACTAAGACAAAAATGGTTTCTCTCGTACGATATGTGACTGGAACCGGCCACCGCAAGACTGTAGTCGCTAGATAGAAACATTCAAGACTTCTGTCTCCTCTATCAAGAACAAATGTATGACATCTGTAATAACCGTTTTCAGTTTGTATATGGAGCCTCTAAATTATATAAATTTCAAATTGCAAAACTCTTGGTTCCTACAGAAACTACAGAAATACAACAGACAGTCACGTTATAACTTATATATATTTAACATTGTTGAACATGTTTATATATATATAACGTCTGAAAAACCAGTCAACGATCAATCTTACGTGGTGTTAGATCGTTACGGTATAATGATACTATACAAGTGAAACAAATTATAAACGTCTTAAGTGGTTTGTAAAACAACACCAAGTACACAAAACAAAGTGATAAAGAATTAAACACTTCGTTAAATGACAAAATTTTCGTCCCACCGAGGGACTTTATCAATGTCTATTTAAATGAAATTATTGGTTCAAAATTTTATTTTAAGGAATACTCCAGTCAGTTGAAAAGTTGTTTTAATTCAATTCATTATAACTTTTTATTCATAAATAACTTATTATTTAAAAAAAAAATTTTTTATTAACATTAATATACCCAATTAAAAATGTGAATATTTGGAATTTCCTGTCGTAGTGTAAGCGGCCATGACACCTATTCATGTGACGTCACAGGGCCGGATCATGTTAGTTGAATAAATAACATGTGTCTGATTCTTCCCAACATCGAGCCCGTTTGGTTATGTTTTAATATAAGTTCTACTGCAATACAATGTTTATAATCGTATATCGTTCTAATTTTTTTTTCTTAATATTTCCATCCAATGTTACATTTTCATAAAACAAAGGAGTTTATTTGTATCGGGAGGGGAGGGGGTCTACGCATAATTTCATCTCAGAGAATTTCATGCTTTACGTGTTTGGCCGTATAGTTTAAATAACTGTCAGTTTTAACCCGTTTTATGCGTACACATGTTATTTTTCTTTTTTGTCCCCAATGCTGTCCTACTTTCCCGTGTTGTTTGAGTTCACTGGTAGATGTGTTGACAAGGGTAATTACACAAACAAATTCTTCTGACATATTCCCTTTTAATTTCGTTAGTGCAATGAAATGCTTAACATAAAGTCATAATGATTTTGTAAATATCAAAAGATAAATATACGACGTTATTTCACTAATTACATAAATTTTAATGATAAAATTGCAACTGATCAATGCTGATATAATAGGTGTCAAACCACTAATTCACCAATCAGAGCTTGGAACATATACGAAAGTAGTCCCTTTTCAAGAAAAAGTTCCTTTCACTTTGTAGTATTGTGAAAACTACAGAATGGAATGAACTAATTAAAATTGATAATTGAAGTTAAATATATAGGGATTATTTTGAGCCCAAATTTGATGGAATTAGTTGTATTTTAATACCTCTATGGAGGATTTGATGCATGACCTATAAATACTAAATTTCTTGGGGATGACCAAGCTATTTTTAGAGTAGGTGCTT